>WSUI01000923.1:0-14199 GCA_019633595.1 Tulasnella sp. UAMH 9824
AACAGCACGTTCAGCCTTTCCTTCCCTTCAACCCCTGCAGCTGAGCAAGGGTTTTCGTTCACCGCAGAGGAACTCAAGTCCATCGAAGCGCCGGCCACGCCCAGCGAAGGCTACACGCGGTCTCAAGCGCTAGACGACCTCCCCGCCATCCGCCATGCCCTCCACACTTTCCTGAGGGGTCGAATGTCCGAGTCTGAAAAATACTGCAACGACAGAGATCCCCAGAAGGAGAGGATGTACATGACAGCTGGCTTGGGGCTTATACAGATGCTGAAGGTATGAACATATTGCGCTGGGACACGTAAAACAGGCCTTGTCTCTGGTGGCGGCCGGAGCAACGCTGACCCCCTCTTTGCCTTTTCAGGGTCTGCTTAGTTTCGAGCCCGTGGACATCGAACACGCCTTGGAATCCGTTCGACACGCCTCCCTCATCGCTTCGCAACACCGTCGTCCTTCGACCTTGACAACGCGCATCTCGAGTCTGGTCATCAGTGAGAACTCGGGCGTAGGATGGATCAAGGGGATGACTCCTGTCGAACGACACGCGGAACTCGTGTACTCCGAGTGTCTACTAGAGAAAGCGGTGCTCGGGATAGGTATGCCCATTCTTTATTCTGGGACTTTTGGTTTCTCAAGCCGGGCTTGGTGTGCTGACGCGTTTTCTTAGTGTCGTCCGGTGATTGGATCACGTTCATCCGAGAATTGTGCGTCGGTCTGGGAAATGGCATCATGGATACGAAAGGCTCACTCCCACTCCACGCAGCCTAAACATTCGTTCAGCAACAAATACCTATCGCACGCTAGAGGAGTTCATTCATTTGGCCGACAAAGAGGCTGTCGCGCGGGGCGAAGGTCCCATCGACACCTCCATCGACCGCGACTTTAGGAGTGGCGTTGCACTAGGAGTTGGGTTCGTATCAATCAATTTGAAATTTCTACATGGAAGAAAATCTGACAGACCCCCTTTTGCAGCATCAATGGTCTCTGCCTAACGTTACTGCCAAACTCGGTCAGCAGCGTCATTGCGATGTTTGGCTACAAAGGCGAACGATTCGATGCCCTTCGCACTCTCGCCGCACCAGGCGGTTGGAGCTCAAATGTCTGGCCGGAGGTCGATGATTCGTCCTCAGTGGCGAGCGGGTTAAGCCCTGCGAAGGCACCGAAGGAGAAAAAAGATGTCTCCAAGCCTACTATTTCGCAAGAAGATGAGGGACTTCGAAGGCCTTGCACGGATCTCACTTTGCTTATTTTTCACTTATTTATCTCGTCTTTCACGGTGGGTGGACAGATCGAGCAGTTGAAAAATTGGGCACTCACTTTTGGCGCGATCCCTACCCGTAGTATTCTGGTGTTGATCTCGAACAAGCTCGAGCTATTGTAAACTACAACCTGACCCTGTATCCAGAAGGCGTTTTCTTCCTCTTCCTTAAAGGTCATTATCCAACTCTTTGTTTCGTCATCTCACCCGCCTAACGCACGCTACGTTTCACAGGCAGATTGCACGTCATGGAAAGCCGACCGTTACTGGCTATTGCTTCATACACAAAAGGTAGCTGACGGACTTTGCCGGCCTATTATGACGTTGCTGATTCACCCGCCTGGTTTCAAAGGCATGGACCTAACGGGAGCCGACTATAAGAACCTCAAGGGTGTCGCGCAGTGGGAGCTCGGTCTCTGTCAATCGACGCTATGCGACTACGCTAGTGCATTGCCGTATTGGAAGGCTCAAGCCGAAGAGGCGAACTGGTCAAAGGCAAGTCCTCGTGTTCGAAGAGTTGTACGGGACAGAGGAAGTTTACCTGTTGTCTTTAGGCCGTCTACCGATACGGTCTTGCAACAACCCTATACGACCTTGCCAAAACCGAGAAAGACAAGGATTCCGCCAAGAAGCATATGAAAGAAGCTATCAAGTGGTTCGAGCAGGTACCTGGAAGCATGAAAAAGATTGCTGGGAAGCATATTCCGGTCGAGGTAAGGCTCACCGTCCGAACCCCAATGATTGCATCGTTATTCAGAGCTTGTTCTATGACAGAAATTCGTCAGTCGAAAGTCCAAGAAGTTCCAATCCCAAGGAAACAGACTGGTGAGCGTGTCTCTGCACACAGTTGGAATCGTTTGTTGATGGAGAATGGCAGCTTCACCCTTCGCTCGAGTTCTGCTACATGGTTGGCGCCATCTCGCATACCCCTCGTACCGTCTTCTTGTCAACCATTATTCCACCTCTCACTCATTCCCTGTCAACTCTCGCGTCCCATTCATCCAAACCATCGTCATACGGGAACGGCACAGGCTACTGGGACGATTACGCACTAGCCCAGCTGCTGTACGGCGTCTGCCTTCGCTACGTTGCTTACCCGAACTTGGAAGCCGTCGAGAGTGAGGAAGAGAAGAAGGCTGTTGAAGCTAAGATGTCGAAGGAAGAGGCAAGCAAGAAGGCGGAGGAAAGCTTCAAGTGGGTCATTGAAAACGGAACGAAGATCGAGCTAGATCACCAGCTAGTCTACGCCGCTCGTGAGTAGCGTCGACGTTCACCTCGCGGCGAATGAAACTGATTCTTGACTGCGATGACTCCACTTTTAGATCTTGAGCTTGGGCGTTTGTATTCTTGTTGGGGTGACTTAGAGGGTGCGCGGAGGGAATTGGAGCTGGTAAATTCTGGTATGGGAAACTCACAAAGGCGAACGTGTGTTTGGCTTGGTCTGATTATGACGCTCCCTCCCTAGGTAAACCACTCGAAGTGAACGCCGCTGGTCGGAAGGGCAAATACAGCATGCAGGTATGTGTTGCGGCCTTCAGCCAGATCATTTGTAAACTATGGCATATGTTAATCCCGACGTCTCCCACACCCAGAACGCTATTCAAGTCAAAGTTCACGCGGCTCTTCAAGCTCTCGACGAGGGACGCCGGCTGTGATGATCCACAAGTATTGCATTCTGTGCTGCTAGGCCAACACCGTGCACACTCTTATCTTTTAGCGGACCGAACGATAGATACGCTATTTATTTCGGCGCTCCCTTCAAGATTTTTGGTTTCGCTGTGTCGATCCTTGTTCTTTTGTTAATGTTACATTGCTTTGTTGTCGATTGTCTGTCTAATAATACACTGTTGCCAAAGACCGGGACTGCGTGACGAGATTGCCCTACGGCTACCTATTTATACATGCTTGGCGATTATGCATATTTTCCTTCCGTCGGCCAGGTGACGATGGGTTGGGTAAGTATTGGTATGGTCCTTTTATACTCCTTTCATGGTCACGGCGGCATTAATGCTGGATAGTGTGGTTGGTTCCAAGGCATCGCTCATTATAAGACACATAACACTAGGCAACTGGGCCTAAAATCACGATATCGTTTACGCTACCCATGTGCAAACAAGGCCATAATCGAGATTGATTCTTGGCTGTCCCAAGAAACAATTATCGTGAACGAACCTATTGAATCCTTAGTCAACTCGATGCCTTTTTTGCACCCCGAGCAAGCTTACTGCCGGAGAGAGCGCTTATTATCGGAGTGATAAGCTTGATGCCCCCGTTAGGCAGATATATCCTATTGGTCAATTTTCTAAATTGGTCGTGCGAGGGGTATGCAGTTGGGGTAAAGGCCAGGGGATTGTCCCTCTCGGTCGGAGGTGCCTGGACAATCGTTGCTGAGAACCGGTGCTTCTCATCCCAAGGGTTGCTTGTGCTCTACCGTCGGTACAACAGCACCAAAGAAATTGGATCACTAGGCTTCTAGCGCTAATCGTGCTGATAAACCCTCAACGAGAATGGGAGTTCCGCTGTCACGTTAAGATGTCGCGTATAATATAGTATCTGTCCTCTCATTCGATTGTCTACATTTGATTAACCACTGAGGAACGAGTACAAATCTGATGGGGCTCTGGGCGGTTTGACTGCTTGCATCTCTATGTCTCTGATTATAGGATAGTGGTGTAGGTCCAAATCGAAGTTGTGGGACAAGATGTCCACCCAGTAGAAGTCGTAGTGATGGTTGTAGGAGTACCCGGCCAACTGGAAGGTAAAGCAAGTTAGATGCGGTTTGCCCTTCCGAGGGACCAAAATGCTCACCATAACGAGTCTGAAAAAGTCGCAACGCAAAAGGCGTCAGCAAGATATCGGACTACCACTACGTGACATTGGAAAGCTCACACCCTGAAGAAAAGGAACGTCAGCTACTGCGAAATAATATCATAGCAAACTATGACTGACAATCGTTCCGATATGCACAGTAATATCCCGTGGGGCAAGTTGTATCAGTGCCCGGCCAATTCAACCCAGCGCCTGGAAGCAATCAGAAACGGCTGACATTGCTAAACCCATCGTAAATCACGCTTACACTGGCTGTATGGCTGCAGTACTGCGGATGAGAAAGTCGCCAATGAAGCTAGGGTAGTGATTAGGAGGAGAGGTTGCATCACGTTGACTGTATGGTGAGATCGGCATCGCTACGATGCCCTTTAAATAGTGTGGGCCTCCGTTCCAAAGTCCAGCGGTCCAGGTCCGCCTTCGGCCCGGTCATGGACCTGAGCTTCCGTTGAATTTCCTTTCTCCTAACAGGGAACGGCGGAAGATTCTGAATGGAGTTGGTGTTCATAATCTCAGCTCATCTCACCCCAGAGACTGTCAAACAAGATTGGCCTGTTCCTTAAATGAGGTGCTCCCGTAGCACCGCCATCTCATATCCAGAACTCGCTAGGGACATGGGGGTCCTTTACTCCCTCATGAGAGAGATCTGGCCAGATTCTTCGCCCAGCTGCGCTTTTCGGCAGCCTTAATGTCCGGAATTTCCGCAAATCGCAACCGTAAGAAATGATCGTTCTTCTTCAGGCACATGCGAAGCATTTTAATATATTAGAAGCTTCATGACAGGCACAATAATATTTCAGACGAATCAGTAGACGTCCGTTATCATGACTGCACTGCACCGAAGAAATACCTCCCAATCATATTCGGGAACAAAAGCACGACGAATTGAAATCATCCTTGGGCATAGGAAGCTCTGATACGGCGTGAAAACATTTTATTTTCTATGTTCTTACATGCCGAATCAAGCGGACTGTTCAAGCGGTCGGCAACGCAGTAACAGTAATCGTCTCCGTCACGGGGTCAACTTTGATGGTCGATGTTACTCTGACCGTAGAGTATGTGGTGTACACCGTTGTAAACGGGCAGGTTGTTACTCCGGTGGATGTGACTTTAAGTGTGATGCATCCAGGGTTAGCGGTCGGAAGACTATTAAAACGCTATTCAGCCACCACTTCCGATATTCAGATAGCAACACCCACCACTGAGAATCTGATTGTTTTGAGAGTTTGAGCGCAAATTAGTGCTTCGTATGTCAATCAAGAAATCTGGACTTACAGTCTATATTGTAAAAAGAATGCATTAGCGTGACTCCTTAGCTCGAAATGTAAACCTACAATCGTTCGCCTTTGTGCATACTAAGCAAGCATCACAGATTGTTGATCCGGTGTATCCAATACCACCACCTGAAAATCGAGCAACTCCTCAGTCGAGGTTCGACATCCAAAGGGGACGGCACCTACACTGTCCATAAACAGCCACAGCACTGACTTGGGAGACAAGTCCTGTAAAGGCAGCAAGAGCGAGTGAGAGTTTCATTTGCAGTAGGGGATGGTAAGCTGGGGCGTTTCAGGAGCAGTTGAGGGAATGCTGTTTAAATATCCCCAGAGAGCTTGATCCTGAGAACGTCATTTCGACCGGATAAGGAGTCAAGAACAGCGGCATAAGCTCGTTGAATTCGAAGCGTCAGACTACAAAAGGTGGAAGCGGAAGATTGGAAAGCAGGGGGGCCGCCAATCCGGTCAGGCACTGACCGCGGGACGTTCAGTCCTTCCAACCCAGGAGAAGGTATACAAGCAGGACAATGGGAGATATGGCTCCAAAATCAGTGTTTGTGATGGAAATAAGTTCTCAAGTCAGCGGCTGCTAGTGCCGTTCCAAAATAAAAATGACGTTTCAGTCTATAGCTTCCCCAAAGCGACCAGTGCTCTCTCTGCACAATGACAGAGCATGATCAAAACTCATGAGTATTATATCTCTAAAAATACTCCGTCTCACCTTGTGCATCTTGGCTATTAGGCAAATACTGAATTCCAACTACGACATCGGCGATATCGGAGGAAAGCGGCTTCCGAATAACCGTTTCCCAATCCAACCTACCCCACAAGTGATTAATTCCGAATCATGGTGCTCCTTTGGACCCTCTATCTCTCATTCGAACTCTAGGCAATCAATCCGACCGGAGCGGATCCTTTGGGTATTGTTCTCAGTGATCTTATTGGCGAAAGGATGCTGCATTTGCTCCAGGTTTCCCTACCGACTTCCCATGAAGTGTTGCCACTTGACACACCGCCCGCAGAGACGTTCCGAGTAATGACCTCAAGATTCATCCGCAGTTACTCTTGGCGTGCCAAGCGCCTGCGTTTTCGAAGGAGGCATACGCCGGCTCTCTCACAGAACTCAAAAAGTCAGGCACTCCCTCAAGGGGTGGGATTTGGTAGCTCACTGACAGCCCCAAATAAAGGCACGTTAGAATGCAATTCGTTTTACCGACGGCTAGAGCCCTTAAGGCCAAAAGGGGTGCTATAGGTTCCGCGCTTCGTTCCGTGGGCGGTGCCATCAGGACAGAAAAGCAAGGCTCGCCCGAAACCCGTTATGTTCTTTAGAACGATAGAAAGCAGATTAGCACACATTTAAATGACTGAAGGACAAATTTGATAAACGGAAACACTCCGAAGTGGTTTGGCGCATGCGGAAACTTGGGCCCCTCTCTCCGATAATAGGGGGGTTCACGGTGGAGAAAACGACGCGAAAATGATGCAAAAAGCGGGGTAAAAACGATGACAAAAACGCGACGAAAACGGCGTTTTGGCCAAAACGCGTTTGCGCACCCAGGCTCCCAAACGCGTTTTTGCAGAGGCAAAAACGCTCGCAAAAACCGGACAAAAACCGGAAATTCGGCTTTAACCCTTTCACCCTGCCTCACCAATCACTTTCCAAACATTCGACGGTTCTATTTGTGAGGCTATTTGTCTCTTACTCGATCCCTTCAACGTCTCTCTTCTTGATGCTGGCAGCAACCAAGCCGAGGCGGATCCGCCCGCGACTAGCATGGTAGAGATTTGCAGAGTGAGTACGACAAGACTTGATCCTACCTAACATGTTTGTACATTACCTAAGCTAGGGCCGCCGCGTTTCAGTGCATGTTTTGAGGAGTCGTTTTTACAAAAACGGGGGGAGGGGGTTTCACGCTGAAGCGTGAAAACGGGCCAAAAACGACCTCAAAACGATGTTTTCGCCGACGTTTTCGTGTCGTTTTTGTAGTCGATTTCGCGTCGATTTCGCATCATTTTCGCCACCGTGAACCCCCCTAATTCAGGCGGTGAACGCTTGTCACGTATTCTGCACAGGCGATCCTCAAGCAAAAAATGTGGGGTGGAATTTGCTTCCGAAATAACTAGGGAAGCAATCGGTGAAAGTCCAAGGAAGGTGAACAAATTCCGCTCACCAATCTCCTTGGGCATCGCACTTGTCATGTTTCTTGATCAGCCGGTCTTGTTTTGTCTGATTTAGTCTCTCTCCTTGCCCTTTGACATAAAGTCCAGCTTTTAATCGCGCCCAATAGATATCTAGATCCCTCCCGGAAGTGGAATGCGTATGATAGGTCTTCTCTATCTCACCGTGCTTGTGGAAAACGCTGAGGTCCAGCCGACCTCCACTGACAATGGGTCACCAAATAACTGTGGGCCTCGTTCACAATGAGAGGACATTAAATGCGCATTTGAAACTCCTGGAAGGAATGTGCATCTTAGGGGGCTATCATGATTTGTGAGGTACTGGCAAATGGAAATTGCCCATTGGTCGGCTGCCTAGGCATGCCCAGGGAGTTCGGGCCGGCTCTTCTCTCTTCGGAAGCTTTTTTCGCCTTGTTTTATAGCTTTCTGGAGCTTTAAAAAGGCGTTCGATGTCGCGGAGGAGGGCGGACAATTTATGTGGTGTCAGGAGAGCATACGAGATTTGAATCCTCAAGCAGGTCCCAAGGCGGGGGTTCAATTATTGGGCCCCCTCCACATCCTCGAGCCTGCTTCTCGTTGGCCAGCCCCGCTGCTCGCCGCTCAGATGGGCCGGTCCCTGACGGAGTTAAAGGGTTTCCGTCGTCGTGCATTCCTCGATTATTGTCTCGCTCATCAACTTTCACGCTTTATCACGGCACTCGTTTCACATTCTCAGTTCCAGAATTCCACACAAGAAACAAAAAATACTTCATGATGACCCTCGTTTACGCATACCCCGGGTCAGAGACTGACACACCCCGCTTTTCCTGAGTAGCAACCGCCGTTGTCAATGGCGAGAACGCGATCGACGACTACCAAACGAAGATGGGTCCGCCCCTAGAAAACAAGCTCTCCTAGCACCGCTGTTGGGATTAGGGACTTGAAAATACACCATGAGAGCCTTTTGCAGTCTTTGCCGCAAACTCGACGGTTGATCACTCTTCAAGCCCGCGCGAAGCTCTCAGATCCAGGGCACTCTAAAGCCTCCACAGAGCTTATTTAAATGATTTATTAGACGTTCGTTATCACTAGTGCGTTGCACTGAAGATATCACGCCCAACGACATTCCAAGATTCGAGGTGCGAGTGCTGTATACGGTCGAACCTCTGGCAGGTCGTAATCTAATTAAGCGCCACGCTTCGGATATTGCTTAGGTCATTATATATCAAATCAGGAAGATTGATTGCGCGGTGGGTAATACATCAACAGAAATGGTCGTCACGACTGGCTGATCGTCCTTATTGATGTCGTCGGGTATACGGTTGTAAACGGGCAGGACGTTACTCCAGTGGAGGTGACTGTATACCTCGTGGTGGAGCATGTAACGTTGGGGACTGGGAGACTATTAAAATCTCATTTAATCAAAATTACTACCATTCAGGGAGTGGGTCTCACCATTGCGAGTCTAGTTGCCGGACGTTGCGCGCAAGTCAGTACTAAACACACCACTTAAGGAACCTTGACTTACAGCCTAGATCGTCAAGAGAACATATCAGCTTCATTCTTTAGCTTGGGGAAGGGGGCGGAAGACTTACGATCTTCCCAACGGTAGCAGTATGTGCAAGGATCACAGACCGTGTCTCCGCTATATCCAGTACCACCACCTAGACAACAAGCAAGTCCTTAGGTAGGGCTCAGCTTCGGAATGCGACGGTACTTACATTGCCCCCAGACGGGTACAGCACTGACTTGGGAGACGACCACAGCAATTGCGGTAAGGGTGAGTGCGAGTGAGGGATTCATGCGAGATATAGGAGGGTAAGTTGTGAGTTCTGGGGAGCAGTTCACGGGATGTGGTTTAAATATACCCAGAAAGCTCGATCTTGAAAACGCCATTTTTGAAAGACACAGGGAAATAATCGCGGTCTAATCTCGTAGTTGTAGAAGCTTTATTTTACTCTGGGTTAGAAGCGGAGGATTGCCAAAAAGAGAGCTGCAGTCCGGTTACGCAGCGACCACGGGACCTACGTTCAGTGATAGAACCAGAGAAGGACTATGCAGATAGAACCATCAGCCGCCACTAAACTCTTCTGACGGAGCAATGGTCCCAGCTCAATGGCCGTCCGTGCCGTTTTAACATCTTCTGATTCCCATCAATTTGAAGCTCTCTCAAGAGCACCGGATATGTCTTTTCGCAATAGCAGAGCGTGGTTAAAACTCTGGAGGATCACAAAGCTGTACATAATATATTTTATCCTGTGAATGTTGGTGCTCAAACGGATATCAGATCCAAACCAAGCGGTCGGCAGTAGGGAGGAAAGCGGCCGCCGGGTGACCGAGCTTCCAGTCCAACTATCAAAATTGCGAAGCTTCTATCTTCCTCTCGTACTCTGAGCATTATCAATCCGACCGGAGCGGATCCTTGGGGCCTCTCTCTTGGGGGCCTCATTGGGGAGGTTGCCACATCTGCTTCTGATTTTCTCGACCGACTTCCCTCGAAGGAGGGCCACCTTACACACCAGCTGCTTGGAAGTTCAGGGCGATAGCCCCCGCATTCAGCCGCAGTTACTCTTGGCATGCCAAGCGTCCGCGTCTGCGGCATGTTGAAGTTAGCCGACCTCAGTCTCTCAGAGGACGCAGAATGTCAGGCACCGGCTTAAGGGGTGGGACTTGGTAGCTTATCGACAGTACCTAGTACAGGCAAGTCTGACTGCGGAAAGGAAGTCAAGCAACGTTGCTGATTTGCCGACGGGTAGCCTTTGAGGCCATCAAGGAGTGCCTGATCGGTCGGCGGTTCTTTCTGCGTGCTGCGCCATGTCGACGAAGCAACAGACAGGACACCTCAGAATCCTATTCAATCAATTAGGAAATCAAAGGCAGTGCATTATATATCATCATGACTAACAGAGAAATTTAAAGAAATGGAGAAACTCTGAAAGGATTCGATGCATGCGGAAGCCCAGGGTTAACCTTCCTAATAACTGAGAATATGAGCGCTTACCATGTGCCGGCCCTGGCGTATTACAGTTGCGGAGCGGCCCTCTTGCTGGAACAACTGGGGAAGCAGTGAGCAAAAGACGACAGTTTGCGAATAAAAGGCCACTCAGCAATCTCTCTCAGCTCGATACTCGTCGTGTCTCTTAGCTCAAGCCATCTTGTTCCGTTCGATTTGATCTTCGTCTCTTCCCTTAGGCGTAAAATTCAGGTTTTGAAGCGTGCCCAAAAAACGATATAGACCCCTTCTGGAAGTGGAATACGCATGATAGGTCTTTCCTGTTCTTGTAGAAGACGCTGAAGCCTGGCCAACCTCCGATGATGAATGGGTCACCGAATAGTAGTCCGCCTAGTTTCCGAGCTACGGAAGCAATATGCCTCGTATGGAGCAACGATAACATGTAGCATGTCAGCGGTGAACACCGCCATTGGTTGGCGGTGCGGCTTGCTGAAGGGAAATGCGGACTGGTTCTATTTTTTTTCTTCGGAAACTGTGCCCTTTGTCATTGGTATCAGGAGGTGCCCCCTGCCGTGGAGAAGGACCGTTTCAGGAGAGAATACGAGAGAGCTCTCCATCAATAAACTATTTTGTACTTCCGGGCCCACTGATGCGGGGTGAGAGCCGCCGCCAAAGGCGACCGCCACCAGAGTCTACCAAATAACAATAGGCCTGTTACTAGCAAAGGAAGCTCTCTTAGCATCGCTATTAGGCTAAGGGATTTGAAAATACCCCGTTAGAGGGACGTCGGCGAGATTTATTGTCGGGGGGCGGTCTTTGGCAGTCTTAATGTCCGCAACCGTAAGCTTGAAGGGATTATCACCCTTCTTCCGGCCCGTGCGAAGCTCTTTAATCCAGGGCACAATTTAATTCAAATTACTAATAAACGTCCGTTATTACTCGTGCGTTGCACCGAAGATACCCTCCGCAACGACGTTTCCGGGATTGAAGTACGACTGTTGAGTCCGGTCAGACCTCTGGCACGCCATAATTTGACCAAGTGCCGAAATTCTTATATTGCTGAGGCTATTATACATCAAATCAGGAGTATTAACTGCGCGGTTGACAATATGTAAGAGTAAACGCCGTTATCACGACAGGGTGATCGTTCTTTGCGTCGTGTACGTGGTTGTAAACGGGCATGCTGTCACTCCGGTGGACGTGACTGTAACCGGGGTGCATGTAACGCCGGTGACCGCGAGACTATCAAGATGCCATTCAATCACTGTTAACACAACCTATATTACCGTGCTTACCATTGGGAGTCTAGTTTGCCGAGCATTCGAGCTCAAGTTAGTGCGGAAGGCATGCTAAGCGGGGAACTATGACTTACAGACTAAATCGTAAAGAGAACAGATCAGCTTAATTCTTTAGCTCGGGAAAGGAGGCGGAAGACCTACGATCGTTCCACTTGTAGCAATATGTGCAAGGATCGCAGACCGTGGATCCTGTCCACCCTTGACCGCCACCTAGACAGCAAACAAGTCCTTAGGTAGGGCTCGGTGTCAAAAGAAAATGGTACTTACATTGCTCCCAGACGCGTACAGCACTGGCTTGGGAGATAACTCCAGCAATGACAACAAGGACGAGTGAGAGATTCATTTGCGATAGAGGAGGTTAAGCTGGGACTCGGTCTGAGGAGCAGTCTGAATTCACGAGATGTCGTTTAAATATCCCTAGAAAGCTTGATTATAAGGACTCTCCTGTCATCAAGGCAAAGATTCGTAATCACGGGCTAATTTCGCGATTGTAGAAACTATATTTTCTCCTCGGCGGAAGCGCGGGATTGCTAAAGATAGAGCTCGCCTCCCTTTACGGGACCTGCGCCCAGTTAGAACCGGGGGAGGGTGTATGCAAGCAGAAATATCGGACAGCGATGAACTATGTTGATGGAAGAAACGTCCCAAGTCGGTAGTTGCTCCTACCGTTCCAAAATCTACCAACGCTTGCTGATCCCCATTAATTTGGAACTCTCCCAAGGAGGGTCAGAGATCTCCCTGGACAATAGACAGAGAGGGTTTAAGACTTACCCAGGATCTTACATCTATACGTTCTCTCTTTTACCTTGTGTATATGGGTGCTTGCGCAAAAATTCCATTAATACCAGGGTTGGGCGGGAGCCGAGGAAATCTCCTGCTGAGCAATAGAGTTCCCTATCCAACCCGCTCAAGAAGGAACAGAAATCGAATTCATGCCTCGCTTGAAGCTTCTGTCTTGCACCTGGATTTTAAGCTTTATCAATCCGACCGAGACGGACGCTCAGGGCGTATTTCTTGGTGGCTCGGTTGGTAAATCGGTGCGCGTACGGCACTCGTTCGCAGCTTACCCGACCAACTCCTTATAAAATATAATGAAGTGTGGCCCGTTTTGTACACATGCTGCGGAGAAGACAATGCAATAACATTATAATTCGATCGCAGTTACACTTGGCATGTCAAGCGTCCGCGTCTGCGGCGTGTGTTTGAAGCCACTAAACTCAAGTCTCTCACAGTACGCAGAAGGTTAGGCACTGGCTTCAGGGGTGGGATTTGTTAGCTTATTGATAGAACCTTTGAAGGCAATTCTGACCGCAGGAAGGAAGTCAAGCGATTTTGCCGACGGGAAGAGCCCCTAAGGACATTAAGGGGTACTCCACGGTCCGCGCTTCGATCCGCGTTCGGCGCTATCTTAACAAAGAAACAAGCGAGACACCCCAGAAGCCCATACGCCATTTGGAAAGTAAAAGGCAGTGCATTATATGTTCTCATGACTGGGGGAACAAATTTGAAGTAATAGGGAAACTTTGTGGCGGTTCGATGCACCTGAGCTGTCCAATAATCGTAGACGCCTTATCAAGTGACGACCTGAAGGCATTTCAAGCGGCGAGTGCGGAGTCGACCTTCTTGCTGGAACAAATGGAATAGAAATGAGTGAAGGACAACGGTCCGAGTTTCAAGGGCGCTCACCAATCTCCTTCGGCTTCATACTCGTCGTGTCTCTTGACCCACGCCATCTTGTTCCGTCCGAAATGCTCTTCGTCCCTTCCCTTGGGCGTGAAATCCAGCTCTTTAAGCGTACCTAACAAGACATCCAGACCTCTCGCATAGGTAGAGTACGTATGGTAGATCTTCCCTGTATCCTTGTCCTTGTAGAAAACGCTGAGGCCTGGCCAATCCCCGCTTGAGAAGTTGGTCGTCAAGTAGTTATACGTTTCGTTTCCAGTCAGTGGATCTTTGAAATAGACGTTCATGTCCTGGGGGAAGCTGTTCCCAGCGGCCGAAACCCACTTCCAGGTCCATCCCATGCGCTCCTTGTACTTGGAAAGCTTCTCGTACGGAGCACGGGAGACAGCGACCCAGGTGGTGTCGCGTTGCTCCAGATGAGCATCCGTTCCGTTGTGGTGATCGCCAATAAAAGAGCACCCGGTGCAACCAGCATCGTCCTCTGGGGCGAGCATGAAATGATAGACAATGAGCTGCGACTTGTCTTTGAAGAGGTCGGAGAGGGTTTCTTTCCCGTTGGCGCCGTCGAAAACGTAGTCCTTGGTAACTTCTTCCCAAGGAAGAGCCCGGCGCTGCTTGGCAATTTCGTCGGACAGGCGAGTAAGTTCCTTTTCCTTAACGAGGAGTGCCTTGCGGGCCTCAAGCCATTCTGCTGGAGAGACGACCTTGTTCGACAACGACATGTTCTGGGAAGTTGGTACAGTAGCAGAA
>WSUI01000924.1:0-14160 GCA_019633595.1 Tulasnella sp. UAMH 9824
GTAATGACCGAAAGGGTTCCGTACTCAACGAGTGACAAGGAGCCTACCATTATCCTGGAGATGCATAAGAACTCAGCCCCAGGCCCAACCGACGCGCTCAACACCGTAGTCCTTGGCACCGGTGTCGATCCCGCTTGCCAGAGCGGACTGTCTTCGCTCCGGTCTATCATTCCTCAATGCTGGGATTTTGACCCTGCTCAACGACCTTCATCGTCAAGGATCTTGCAGCAAATTACTACTCCTTCTGAAACCGAAGCTCCTTTGGGGTCTCGGAAGGACCAGGAAGGAGAAACATCGCCATTAGCGTCGTCCAAAGGCGAAGGCGACGCGGCTCATCGAAAGAAACAATCGACGAGCACCAAAGCGACCGCCGCGCCCGCGAAGAAACCTTTGCAAGGAAGCTCTTCGCCCCCGAATCGGAAGGAGAAGGGGGACGAGAAAGAGAAGATGGTGGATCGAGAGAAGAAGGTGGATCGAGGGAAGGCGGTAGATAGGCAGAAGCAGCAACCTGCGGCGCCTTCACCTCGTCCCAATCAAGGAGGACGTCGCCCACCGCAAACCCCCGCCGCTCAAAGCCCGGCCACGCAAGCTGGTACGAGCAAGGATACTTCGGGTAAGAAAGAAAAGCCGAATCAGACCGATGTCGTTGTCAAGAGCTTGAAGGCGATGTACACCAATGCGGACCCGATCGCGAGGAGAATGTACAGGGACATGACCAAGTTCGGACAGAAGTGAGTTCTCTCCTCTTCTTTAGCGTACGCGGCTTCTGTTGACGAACGTTGGTCTTTTTTTTTACCCTGTGCGGTATCTCTGGAAGTATGTACTCCGCTTACCAAGTCAGCAGCAACCAAATCAGCAAAAGCACACAAGCCTATTTCCGCCCAACAGGCCTTGGTCAAGGCGCCAAGGCACCCAAGCCGATTAAACCCGCTGATAAACCTAAACCGGCGATTAAGCCCACTGATAAACCTAAACTGGCGAATGAACCCACTGATAAACCTAAACCGGCATGAAGTGGTCTGACCGGGGACCACGGAAGTCTGAACGAGCGGCTTAAGACTTGATGAGATCACCCAACTTAGCAAATATCCTGTTATCGCTCGGCCATTGCAGAGCACGTAATAGCTCATGCAAACACGTTCCATTAGTATACAATACGACTGGGTATACTTAATAGAGAAAGTTGTTCTCCCGGTAGCCTCCGTATTAGCGAGTGGCCACTAAGTCTAGATGAAGAAGGTAAACGTTGGCGTGAAAGACAACGAAGGAATAATTCCTAAGCCACACTAGCCGAGCGAGCAACCAATTAAAGGGAAATTGACCGCTCCTTGCTCGTGTGCAGAGGTGTGCCTGTGTGCAACAAGGGCAGAAGAGCGGCAATTGTGATTGGCTTATGGAAATTTCACTCTTGACTGACCCATCTTCTTCCGCGCCCTTCTCCCCCATCCCGGCCGGCAACCTTTTACCCCGCCGGCACTATTAAGTTATTCCAATGCGGTATATATACAGCGCCCTGCCCCTCCAGCCATGCGCAAAGGTTCTTCTGACGTTGTCTCCCCGACCCCCAGGCGGGACGTCCACTGGCCAACCTTACCGACCCACATCGAACGCCCCAGTCCCTCAGCAGCGACCGTCACCCTTGATGAATCCGCCTCCACGCGCTCCCTCGTACTCCTCGGCTAGCTAGTCTCTCGTGGGGTAGACTAAGGACAACTAAGCAGACGTCCGTGCCGGAGCCTCGTCCTGACCAAGGAGGCCAAAGTTCCAGCGTCGCGCACCTCAAACCGCGCGTGTCCCTCAGCCCAATCCCCCACCGCTCAGTCGTTGGTCAAGCACGCCGGTGCGAAGCCGAAGCAGGACGAGGGCGACATCGTGAGGAGGTTGAAGGCGATCTGCACGGAGGTCGTACAGGAATTTGACCAAGATCGGATGAGGGTGAGTTCCCTATGAATTCCCTCTCCGGGTTTGAGCTCGACTCGGGCGCAGCGGTAGTTGACGTACGTCGGCACTTTCGCGTTTGTACAGTGGTTCTGGTGATGTATAGACCGTTGACCAAGTCGGCAGCATCCTCTGCGTCGCCATCAAGCAAATGATGGACTTGGACAAGCAGCCCAAGAAGGACCTCATCATCAACGAAATCCTGGCCATGCGGTCTTCAAGACACTCCAACATCGTCAACTACGTCGACTCGTTCCTCCACAAGAACGATTTGCGGGTCGTCATATAGGACATGGAGTGCGTCCTTGAGATCGTCTGCTCCACGAGGTAGTATAGGGCTAATAACGTTCTGCGCACTTGCCAGGTGGTTCCTTGACGGACGTGGTGACGAACATCGTGATGACCGGAGGCCAAATCGGTCCGGCCTTGGGAGTGACGTGCCAAGGTTTGGAGCACTTGCCCAAAGCGAGAATGGATCCACAGCACGCACCGGATATTTATAGAGTGGGTCGCTCGGGCTTATCTAAGAAACACGTTATTCGTCCTATTTTTCTATGTTACACGGCCTGTGGCTTTTTGGACTTTATTTTTTGGGCACCAATCGCGGGACACTACTGCAGGCTGTGGTCTGGAGATTGTCGCGTAGGAACTCTTCCGTGACCCTGCCGGCTTCCGCACGCAACCTTCTCTCAGTCAACGCACCTTCCGATCGGAGGGAAGTCTATTGGCAAATCACCAGGTCGATTGAATTTAACATGAGGACGGCACGCGTCCTAGGGCGTTGACCACCACGACATCCCTCCTCGAATCCCGGTAATGCAACTATGGACTTGGAGCCAAGCCCTGAAGCTCTGGTACGCGAGAACAAGGTTGGGAGATGTGCGGAATACGTCTGACTGAATTTGGTCTCCCAGAAAGCAATTTTTTCCGAATTGGCCCACCTCTTAATCCTCCCTGGTCGAATAGTTGTCGAGCCAGGACAGCTCGGGGTTGGCGGTTACGGATCGGTATATCTAGCCACTTTGGATAAGTCATCTGAGTCCCCCAGGAAGGTCGCGGTTAAGCAACTGCGAATAGTGCATGCCAGCGTTGGTCCTCAGCGCATCGCATTCGTTGGTATCACAATAATAGTCTATCTTTCTCTCCACTGAAACCCCACGAAATCTAGCGTCTTGCTCGGGAGCTCAAAGTATGGGCGAAAGTGAAGCATCCAAACATCCTCGAACTTATCGGTTACTATATCAGCGAGAACTACGTTGACGCTCAATTTGTGTCGGCGTATATGGTTAACGGAAACGTGAAACAATATATTGGGCGGAATCACCCCAGCGCTGCTATTCGATTGAAATTTGTAACTCCGAACCCATACGATTTAGTCGAGCGTCGCTGATACTTAAATAACACCATAGGTGCGAGACATCGCCACAGGGCTCAAATACTTGCATGACTTCCCTATTTGCCACGGGGATTTAAAACCAGTGAGTTCGGCGTCCAATAAGACGACAGCTGTAGGCTGATGATCTCGGAAGGCCAACGTCCTTGTAAGCGACAGCCTCGATGCTGTGCTTTGTGATTTCGGGGTCTCCTCATTCGTTAACGAGTCCGGTGAATCCTCTGGCCTCACTACTTCAAAATCAACAAAAGGCGCGTTCCGCTACATGAGCCCCGAGCTCATCTTGGATGACGAACCCAAGCACACTCTCCAAAGTGACATTTGGGCTTGGGGATGCACGGCGTTTGAAGTAGGTAGCGCCATAGGAATCCAAGGCTGCTGCCAAGTGAGACTAACTTTCAACCCACAGGTGATAACAGAAAGGATTCCGTACTCAACAAAACCAAACTCTACTAATATAGTCGTGGAGATGTTGAGGGGATTAGCTCCAGGGTCAATCGAGGCGCTTAACATCGTGATCCTTGGCACTGATGTCGATCCGGCTTGCCATCCTGGAGTCTCTTCGCTGCGATCCATCATTCCTCGATGCTGGAATTTCGACCCTACGCAACGGCCGCCAGCATCAAATATCTTGCAGTGCATCACCATTCCTTCTAAAGCGGAAGGTAGTTTGGGGCCTTTGGAGAACCAGGAAGGAGAAATGTTGACTCTAGATATTGGAGACGACGGCGAGCGAGGCGGCGCTTCACAGCAAGCGACAGATGTTGCTCCGTCTCTAGCGCACGCATTATTGATGGTAAGGCAGACTCACATATCCGTTCACTGAGTATTGCGTTTGACGTGAACTTGGCTCGCATCGTTTAGAACCGTCAGCAGTATCCTGAAGTCGGAGGACAAGACTTTTGCTTGAAAGCTTGCCTTAACAAGGGCTCTTCCCGCCTCTCTACTGGCAGTGAGAATAACGCTCTAAGTCAGAGATTGGCTGTTTCGAACTTCTCAAACCTATC
Source organism: Tulasnella sp. UAMH 9824 (assembly GCA_019633595.1). Taxonomy (NCBI): domain Eukaryota; kingdom Fungi; phylum Basidiomycota; class Agaricomycetes; order Cantharellales; family Tulasnellaceae; genus Tulasnella; species Tulasnella sp. UAMH 9824. The sequence continues at coordinate 4,339 of WSUI01000924.1, forward strand.
ATCCCTCATTACCGCCACGCGCGACACCCCCCACTCAATGCGCGCCGGCTCCAACCCATCAGCCGGCGAGCTTAACGGCTTATTTAAGGAACGGGAACCAATCTTGCAAGAAAATGGCACCATTCGTCAAGATCAGGAAAAGAAGCCGCAAGCCGGGGCCGAGACAACCAAGTTTTCTAACGAGGCTGCCGGTGCTCCGGGAAAGAATGCAGACAAGGACGCGGCCGCAAGCCCCAGGACGAGTAGTAATTCTGCTTTAGGTGGACGGCTCCAAGACACCGTATGTTTATTTCTTCTCTTCGCTTGCTCCTGCACCCGCGGTTCCGCGGCGTCGTTCAGAGAATTCACTCCTCCCACCACTGGACCTAATCCCCGCCACTCAGAGCCAGGGCAATCATTCCGGGCTTAACCAGGTCGGCCCGAGTAGGAAGAATCCAAGACAGAATGAAGACAGCGGTGCTCGGTATGTAGGAATTATTTGCCACTACCATGAGTTGACAGTTGGTGATACGACCTTCTTGATCAGAGGCGGCCCATTCAATTCACTGGCCCAGGAAACTTCAGAAGATCCGCAGCCTTTTATCTATCAATACCTGGCAAGTACCTTCAAGAAAATCCTTTGCATACGCAGGGTTTCCAAGGGATCAAGCAAGGCACCGTTCCCGTCCCTTCCCTCCACACAGCATCGCCGAAGTAGTGTCTTTGAAACCACCGAAGACGATGGGCCCACCGAACCGAAACCGCCGACCAATGCTGCCAGTCCAGAAACCAATATTTCCACGGCAAAATCAGACGACAGCATCCGGATGGTTTTCGCGGGGCCTGACATGAGTGTCTTCGGTAGTGATGTACAGGTTTCGCTCCCCACTGGGCCAGATGCTAGGCTGTTCGAGTCCTCTGGACAGGCAATAGGATGGGCGGAAACTATGCCCATCCGCCCCCCGCCCGGTGAGTGCAAATCAACCGACAACCGTTCCTCAGCTGAAGAGTATCCAAAGCTTGGCGTCCAAAAAGCCATCGACATCGCAAGACTAGGCCCCCGACCATGCTTGGCGGGTTCAAGTGCGTCTCCTCGGCAGTAGTGATTCGTGGCCAGTAACATGACGAGCTTCCTGCTGCTAATTATAGGCCCCCGGAGACACCAGGCCAAGCTCCATTCCCACCTGCTCCCTCCGCAGAGCATCGCCGAAGGAGCATCTCTGCTGTATCTGACGAGGCTCTGGAATCCAAGCGTCACTCTTGGGCCAAGCAATCCGCCCCAGGCGGTAGCCTCCCGGTATCAACCGACCCAGACATCAAATTCCCCCATCCTTCCGATGACTCGACCCTCCAGATCCGGCCTCGCCTTGAAATTGATGAACTATGGGATGATTTGTCGTCCCCGACTCGGGAATCCTTGAAAAGACTCGACGTTTTAGATCGCAGCGGTCAACTCACGGAGAGAACCGAGACGAAGTTTACGGGGGGTTTCAGCGATGTCTCACAGGCAAAGCTCGGAGGTCGAGTGGTAGGTTCCTTGTCAGCTTGATGATGAACAGCATCTAACCTGATAACCTCGTCAGGTTGCCGTGAAGGCATTGCGAGTGAAGAACATCGGAGGCGCCGAGAGTCAACGCTGGGAGCGGCGGCTTGCAAGAGAACTTTACGTATGGGCCACACTTGATCATCCGAACGTTCTTGAGCTTCTGGGTTTTGCTTTTGAGGATGGAGGACCATGTTTGATTAGTCCTTGGTGCGATAACGGGACATTGCAAGAGTATCTGCAGAAATTCCCCGAGGCTAACCGTCGACGACTGGTGAGTGGAATACGGGAGTTATATTGTTACGACGGACTTCTACATTTGACCTCCAGGTGGGCGAGATCGCTGAAGGTCTAAGGTATCTCCACCTGCAGACCCCGCCAATCGTCCATGGAGACCTTAAGACGGTGAGTCAAGGGCTCCATTTAGGAAACGAATTGCCAAAGACTGATGATGTATTCCAGGCCAATGTTTTCGTAACTAGCTACGATGTAGCTAAGATAAGCGGCCTTGGGACCTCCAGACGTGTCGAGGAGCCCAGGGCGCTCTCCAACACTGATGATGACCTATCACTCGCCACCATTCGGTACACCGCACCTGAAATACTCCGAGATGGCCAAGATTTCACCTTGTTGTCGGATGTGTTCTCATTTGCCTGTGTTGTTCTTGGTAAGCGTGGACACTCGCCACAACTCAATGGTCGCTTATCTGAACGCTTCCAGAGACGATGACGGATAAATTCCCTTTCTGGAAGATTGCGAACGATGTCCAAGTACTCACCGAGGTTGTGTTTAAGAAGCAAACACCTTCGCTAGAAGACCACCCGGGTATGGAAGAAGCCATTTGGGAGCTACTGCGAAGATGCTGGAACTATGAGCCGTCGGATCGTCCAACCATGATTGAAGTCTGTCGGGCGGTACATTTCCCTTCTGCAACCGATCTAAACTACCTATTCTAACGACTTCTGAATAGCTTGCTGAGGCCGGATACGGGTCTTCCGTCGGCTTCTATCCGCCCCCACGGGCGGGGCCTTCCAATACATTCTATCCGCCCACACGGGGATCAACCATCTGAAGCCCTATGCTGTTACTAGCTAGATCAGCAAAACGAAGGCCTGTTTCGGCCTGATAGGCCCTAGTCAGGGCGCCAAGGGTCCCAAGCCGACATGAACTGGTCTTACTGAAACCACGAAGCCTGAGCGAGCAGCTGAAGTCTTAATGAGACCACCCGGTTATGAGGTCGGCCGTTTCACAGCACCCAACAGCTTATGCAAACAGCATATTCCATTACTTTGTAATACGACTAGGTGTACTGTACATATGGGGCTGTTGTCATGGTAGCTTAAATATTAGCGAGTGCTTGAAGTACAAGAGTAGTGGAGCATCAATCGCAGGAGTGGACCCAGTAAGTCTAGATGACGAATGTAAATGTCGGCGTTTCAGATAACGAAGGAACAAGTCTCGAGACGCGCCCTTGGAGCAGCCGAGAGGGCACCGAGGAAAGGAAGATCGGACGCTCCTTGCTCGTGGCCATTGCCGAGCTCGAGGCCAGTTTGAAGTGCGGAGGGCGGAGGCGGAGGCGGAGGCGCGCCTGTGTGGCAACAAGCGCGGCAATTGGATGGACATTGTTTACGGGAAATTTCACTCCCGACCGACCCCCAGCAGTCTATTCCAATGCTGTATATAGCGTGCCCCCACCTCCGCTACCTCCAGCCGTGCGAAAAGGTTCTTCCAACGTCATCTCCGCACCGCCAGGGGGACGTCCACTCCCCGACCTTGCCGATCTGCACCCAGCGCTCCAGTCCCTCCGCAGTGACCGTCACCCTCGACCGATCCCCCTCCACGCGCTTCCCCGTAACCCCTGGCCAGCTAGTCTCCCGTGGACAGACTAAAGACAACTAGCAGCCGTTCGCCCCGTCGTCCGTCCCGACCAAGGGCCAAGCTCCAAGTACGACGCGTCGAGCACCTCAAACCCCACATGCGCCTCAGCCGCAATCCCCGTCGCTCAGTCGTTGGCCAAGCCGGCAGGTGCGGGCCAGGCTACACCCAGGAGAAGGGAGAAGCCGAGGCAGGATGAGGGTGCCATCGTCAAGAGGTTGAAGGCGATCTGCACGGACCCGGATCCGACGAGGTTGTATAGGGACTCGACGAAGATCGGACAAGTGTGAGTTTAGTTCTGGATTCGGGGTTGGCACGGCTTGTCGCCGAACGTCGGGCTCTTTCGCATTTGTACAGTGCCTCAGGTGGTGTATACGCCGCTTACCAAGTCGGCAGCAGCCTTTGCGTCGCCATCAAGCAAATGGACTTGGACAAGCAGCCCAAGAAGGACTTCATTATCAACGAAATCCTGGTCATGCGGTCTTCAAGACATTCCAACGTCGTCCATTACATCGACTAGTTGCTGCACAAGAACGATTTGTCGGTCGTCATAGAGTATACGGATGGTGCGTCCTTGAAATTTTCTGCTCCACAACGTAGTATGGGGCTAACAACATTCTGCGTACTTGCCAGGTGGTTCCTTGACGGACGTGGTGACGAACAACGTGATGACTGGAGGCCAAATAGTTCCGGTCTCGCGAGCGACGTGCCAAGGTTTGGAGCACATGCATCGACACGGTGTTATATAATCACGGAGACTTCAAGTCCGACAACGTCCTGCTCAGTCTTCAAGGCGACATTGGGCTTCGGAAGTGACGCTCGTTCCTGGAGTGCCCGTCAGAAGATTCGATTGACTAGTCAGACCGCAACTTCCAGCCGACTTCGGTTTCTGCGCCCAAATCTCCGACTCCCACTCTTCGGAGCTTACCGCCATGGTCGACACTCCTTATTGGATGGCGCCGGAAATTGTCACTCGTATAGCGGTACGGCCCAAAAGTCGACATCTGGACTCTGGGCATCATGGCGATTGGTAAGCGTTATTGGCAAGCACCGTCATACTAGCTTCTGACCATGAATACGATTCATAGAAATGGTGGAAGGCGAGCCTTCACATCTCATTCAGAACCCGCTCAAGGCCCTGTACCACATTCCCACCAATTGAACCCCCCAAGATCGCCAACCCGGAGCTCTTGTCACCCGTGTTCAAGGATTACCTTGCTTAGGCCCCGGAGGTTGACGCTGAGAAGGGTGCCTTACGCTGCGACTCTCCTGCACTTCAGTTTATTCTGCTGTTATTCGAAAGGAAAGCAGATAACCGACATCGCGTTTACTCGACGTCCAGCACCCGTTCTTCGAGAAAGTGGAACAGCTTCGAAGATTGTAAGCGTTAATCAAAGCGGCCCGAGATGCGTCCAAGAAGTGATCAATACCATTCAGTCAGCTCACGAGGGAGACCTTTCTTCCACATATGCATGATATGCCCCCTTCCCTTGGACCTTTCATTCTGTACGTCGTTACGGTGCATGCTCCTTAACGTCTCTACCTACTACCACTACTATATCTGTTGTGCTGCAGCCACTGCTATCTCTTTCCATCCCATGATTCTTTCATTAGTTAGAGAGCATGTAACCGTCCGTCGTTTCCTCTTCTTGCCCATTGGAGGGCAAATTCCTTTTTTGTGGATGTTCCCATCCACTTCACTTCTCAGAAGCACCGTTCTACCTATACATTCCAACCAGTTGATCGTTGGGAAGAAAATGGAAAACAATTGTCATTCTGCAACAGCGGTGTAGAGACCTTTTGAAAACGAGAGTATCCGTTCACGCAAAATGAGTTTTTTCAAAGGGGGGGGTTGTTGAGGTATGACACAAGCAAGCGATGCCGTGTTCGAGAACCCAACATTCCCTAAAGCTTTATTAAGACAGGTCTAATGTTCAAATCATGGTTATATTGGAAAAACGCTTATGAAACCACCAGAGCATGGGCCAAACACCGCAAAACATGGGGCATCATTAGTCCATGTCTGACATGATATCTGCCTATATTCCACTCAGCAAAAGTTAATTAAACGCTTGGATCATTTACTAAATATTCTAGAAATATGTCTAGATCATCCACTACAGTATGTACGTGTTCCCTATGCTTAACGGCCATATTATGCGCGTATCAGTTGGCCAAACGTGTTCAGAATACGAACGATGTTCGCTATCCGAATGCGGTCACATAATGCTTGCTTTCTAAAGTATTCGGTCCCTTGAAACTCTCGGAAAAGCCATCATGCTTAGGCTGTGTCCCCGACTGAAAAATGTCAAGTATGGAAAACAAATACGGCCATAACATCGCCCGAAAGGATTTTTCGTTCCCGAACATTGCCAGAGTTTGTTGCGGTTTGAGAACATGTCCCGGTATTCAACATTTCCGGAAAATCTGGGGAAGACGATGGGCGTTCCGTTAGTGAATATCATTTGTGTTCAAGCCGGGTTCAGACAACCAACTTGAATATGGCTAGAATACGGCCACTAAGTTTGCGGAATATGTACAGAACCTCGCTCATATTCTAGACGTAGTGTTCCTATGTTCAAAAAATGATGCAAGCACGTCGAAATGAGGAATACAACACTACCACTCCATAAAAATGAGCGGAACCCCCCTCATTTTCCATCGTAGTCCGAGCCATATTTCAGTAGTGCAACGGAGCTTCTCGCGGGCAAGCGCGTTCTGGACATCGTACATTTTTCTACACACATTTAGCGTATGTTCAGGTTATGAACATGGCCTCGCTCCCCTTGTGTGACAATTTTGGTCGTGAGATGATGAGCTGAGTTTAAGGCAAGAAGGACGAGGATTGACAAGGATCTTGTCAATATGATCGTTCAAGTTTCAGAATTCAATATACAGCTTCCGCCGGTCCAATCAATCCAATGCTCTCGACCCTACACCTGTATACGGACCATTAAATGAAAGGTCAGCTTCCTATATAACAACGGACATAATAAGTGCATGGAGACTCTCCGCTGGAAACGACAATTGAAGGGAGGCGCTTCTACGTCTCATGAAGACGTTGACGAGGCCATCAGGTATGTGATCAATGATGGAATATATGGCTTTCTTATCCTGTCATAATGAACGATACAGAGAATATATCGAGGAGCGCCCAGCGTTGGAAGACGTAACGGGAAGGCATAGGAAGCCACGGTTCCCTGTGACAGGATCACAGAGGGTCACGAGATGGAAGGACTCCATCGGATTTCGAATCCAGTCTAACCCGGCTGTTGAATCAGCTACACTTGAATATACATCTGCCTATGTGCCTGAAAAAAACCAAATCGCCAAAGACCCACTACGAGGTGGCAGGTCTTTGCCTTATAGAATCGGGGACTGGACGATTGCTACCGGGGAACACCATACCACTAGCGCCGGTGCGTTAAGTGAGAGGCGTCCCTCATTACACTCCAACCACCCTCGACCCTCTTCTTGCAGCGACCCTCAATAGTTTGTCACCCAGCTATCAAAACCCTCTCTCTATAGTTTTTGGCAATGACAACCGCTGAAAGCGCGGAGCAGAGACATGCTAATAGAAAGTTGGCGGTTGTAGGTCCATGGGCATGTCAGTCTAGCTCGCAATCGCTCACTGGGCCGAGTACCTAGGATGAAGCCTACCGCACCCTCGATCCATACAAGATAAACCACCGCAGAGTCGCCTTTGTCAACAAAGGCGAAAAGCGGGGCAGTGGTTATGGGGTGGTCCGAAAAGCACACCTCCTTAACTCCGCCTACCTCCCGCAGTGGTTGAGCAGATCCGGGCAACCTCAAGTAGTGGCAGTCAAGGAGATAACTTTTTCTCGCATGAGTGATCCATCTGACTTTAAAAGGGTGGGCGCATAATTCCTCCCGTACCTTCGGTTCTTGACTCAGCCGAGGGTAGGCTTTCACAAAGGAGGTCCTTGTTTGGTCCCGCCTCAAGGGGCATTCTGGCGTTGCTAAATTCCTCGGCTTCTGGGCTGACTTTGATCGGAGAGAGGCCTGGCTGATCTCGCCATGGGAAACATATGGGGACGTCAGCGAATTTATCAATGGCAGGGAGCTGGAAGTGCCGGAAAAGTTGTCATTAGTGAGTCTCCTTTGGGTCTTGTAGCGTCTTCATGCTCAAAATTTGTGCTGTCCTAGGCTTACGACGCCATCGATGCGTTAGAATTCCTCCACCAGCTGGACCCACCGGTATGCCACGGAGACATTAAATCCGTGAGTCATGGGTCTCGTGCAATTGCCTGCCCATCTGATTAGGTTTATGGTGGAAGGCAAACGTTCTCGTCAACTCGGAACGCAGGGCTGTTCTATGCGAATTTGGGCTAGCACAACTCCATGAGGATAGCGGGTTCGCTAGGCTGGAGAGCAGGGCCGGCTTTAAAGGGTCCATCCGCTGGTGCAGCTCGGAACTACTCAATGATGGGCCAAGGACTGCGAGTAGTGACATATATGCTTGGGCCTGGCTGGTGTGGGAGGTATGGCAAACCCTTTCCCTTGATCAGGCCGGCTTATAGTCCCCATTTGTTAGATCATGACGGGCGAGCTGCCTTGGGGAAAAGCCACCGCAGACTGTGCCATCATATGTAAGATTTTCCAAGGTCCCTTGGGCCAGGTTAACGGAGAATCGCGCCTTCGCGAGTGCCTTCAGCTTTGGGAGTTAATGAATAGGTGCTGGTCGGTCGAGCCGGTGCATCGCCCAACAAGCGCAATGTGTAAAACAACGTTTGAGTACCTTGTAGCTCTCTTTCTAGCTGCCCTGTCCATAATAAAGCTCAGTGATATCTTTTCTGTAGCCCCACTACCCTCCAATTCCCGAGTCTGCCGAACCGTATACAGATTCGCCCGCGCTGCTTGAGAACCTAGGAGAGCTTGAGAGTTGGAGAGGTAATCACAAGGAAGGACTGATAGGCTCATTATCTTAGCTCTTCCATATCTATGCACTATAAAGCACTACAGACGTGATATTTCCTATCGATTTTAGGTGAGACTTAAGGTAGGGCGGGTGAGGCGAAGAGACCAGGGTCGAGAGTCAAAATCGAACTCTTCCAAGACCCTCCCGGCTTCCGCAGATAAGGATAAATTAGGGTATCCGAGTCTTCTAAAGAGTGCTAAGGGGGACCAGGGGCTTATGAATATCGAGTATGGGGGATGAAAGGGATTAGAGGATGGAGAGACAAAAAGGGAAACGAGAGAGTGAGAATCTATGTAAGGGAGAAATAGAGAGATGGAGAAGAGTGAGCAGGACATCTATGTAACGGGTTAGTCGATGACGACATCAGCACGTAGAAGTTGCTGACACTTGACGGCGCAAGTCCTCATATTGGTACAGATGTCATCCCTGAATCCGTCAGTCTTTGCGGCATTAATTAAAGTCAGCACATCCTTCATGTCATCAGCCCGCACGTCCTCAGCGTACAAGGCAAGAAAAAAGCAGAAACGCTATCGAAAGCGAGGACAGGCGAGAAGAAACCAACAGACCCAAACGAAACAGGACCAGAGGGAGCAGCGGCACGAAAAGCCACAGAACGATGCCGACCAAAAAGAAGAAGGGGGAAAACATGCCGAGGAAAGGAAATCGAGGTAGAGAAGAGATGAAAAGGAAAAGAATCAGAACCACGAAGGGCGGGGGAGGCGACGGAAGCGGAAGGCGGAGACGGGAGGCGGAATTGAAATGAGGGCTGGCAAGACCGATGGGCGCTTAATGACACGCTAAAGTCTGCTCATAAGACCCATTCACCCTACCATGACGGGTTCAGGGATTTTTTCCCGACATTTGGCTGGCAGACGGATTGAAGGATAGAGCTATAGGCGGGATGGGGTTCGAAATCCGACTGTTTGTTTGGCTTACACACGCCAAGCCCTGCCTGCAACGTCTCTCCCCTCGTCCCGACCGCGTTACACAGTACATTCATTCGGTTAATCGAGAACACAAATCGCTCGTCTCTACCAAGTATCGAATCCCGCATAAGCTTCCAATCTCTGTCAAATGGCATCGCTTGTCAAGGACGCCTCACGTGTAGCGACCGGCATGAATCGATCTTGTCAAGAAGTCGTCGGGCTAGGTTCCCCTTTTGCACGAACGCGTCAGCACGGCGTTTTACCTCAAAATCTGAGATGTCCTGCACTTGTATCATACTGAATATGTTCGTTAACCTGGCTGTCGGAGGGATAGATGAACTCGCACTTTGGCTGAGAGTGAAGGAAATCTAGTCGCTATGTTTGCATTCTCCTGTAAGCTTAGCTGTCACTAAGATGTAAAACTCCCTCACGTGCATTCTACCTCCTATTGCTCAGCGAATGGTTGAGGACAAACAAGCAAACAAGCACGTGCATAAAGTTCGTCTTTGTTTTGATCGTTCCTTTACCACACTTCACGACCTCGACCGTTCCCTCTCTCG
>WSUI01000925.1:0-14138 GCA_019633595.1 Tulasnella sp. UAMH 9824
GCAGGCAGCTCGGCAGTAGACGATATCTGCGGTGACTACGATATAATGTGACTCACACTTTCCGTTGCTAATGCAAAAACTTGATAAGACCGCCGGGAGACTGAGATGCAACCGTGCCATGTTGAAATGTCCACTGTTTACGCCTCAGAAACCGAAGAGACCCCCATCCGCAGACGTCATAAAAGCAGAGGGTTTAACAGAAACCAAAACACACGCACACACACATATTTGATATAAGATGAAGCAAAAGAAAGCGTATGGGCGTGAAAGAGAACCGTCTCGATTGCCCAGCAAGTGCAAGACATGTGTATACGTACAGGAAAGATCACCCAGAGAAATATATTTTAGCACGAAGTCGGGGACTACAGCAGCTCGAGAGGAAGCTTGCTACCGTATTTAACCGGAATGACTCCGTGATCTGCCTCCAGGAGACCCCAAATGGGGGCACAACGGATCGTGGTACCCAAGTGATCTAGCCATATCTTCTCACTTTCGACAGCTGGACAAATATATGAATACGAAATCCTTCAGGACTAGTTTTAAAGACCTATTCATAGATATAGTTCGAATTCTCGAACCAAAAATGCTTGAAGGTGGCCGTTTGGCATACCTTCCCGGGAACGAATTCACGAAGTACTTGTTGGCTGGTCCTTCCGATGCAACTCGCTCCCTTAGCTAATACGCTTGCCCAAAGCGCTTCCTTCCATAATTGAAGAGGCTATAAGTGGTCCGGAGGCTTCTTTTAAGAGAACATGGGGTGGGAGAGTGCCATGGACGTGACCGACCTGGTCTTCCGAGCCTGACATCCTGCTACAGGGAGTGTCACCAGGAGGATAAGAGTGAAGTGTATTATCCATAGGTACCTATAACTGCTTCTTGTAATCATGTTATTCGCCATTGTGGGATGAGGTAGTAGAACAAAGGACCACCGTAGGTAGAGGGTCAATCGTCGAAATTTTGAATCGACTCTGCCAGTGAGGTTAAAAGACTCCCAGCTATCTTTGAAATGCGATGCAACGACGTTTTCTTCCGTTGGCAGTGGTGGTATGGTGAGAAAATACCACGTTTCTACTTGCAGACGGGTTCACTGCATTCTCGGTTGCGCGATCATTGCCCTCTGTTTCACGGTCTTTGAGCCGAGTCTCCGCTAGTGTGATAAACCGCGATGACATGCGGTGGAACTCGGGGGCAGTTATCTCTTATCTTTTGTTGGCGCTCCCCCTTAACGACGACCGAGGGTGGGTTCGACGGGTGGCTGGGGTATGCAAACACTTGAGGCGGCGTGGGATACCAGAAAGGTTTCGTCTTCGTTCTCCCCTCTTCCTCTACGACCACCAAGTTTCTCGTTCCCCTGAATTCCGACCTGCCTGTACTTGAGAGAATCCTTCAACAAATGGTACACCATTGTAGCAAGCTCTGAACTCAGATATCGAAAAAAGAGAAGCCATTCTCCCCCGTCTCAATCGCCTTCCTTTGCTGACGGCTTCTCAGTCTCTAGGTATCCATCGTGGCGCAAGGCGAACTTCAAACTGACAAAGCTCTCAATGCTTCAGTATCAACACAAACGTGCCTTGGTGTGGCAGCCAAGGGTAAGTGGTTTCATTCGCGACTGGCTTCCAGCTAAATAACCCCTCCCTTTACCCTCCTCCATTTAGTTAGGTTTTTTGACGATACCGTCGAATCGCGGACCATGCGTGAGGTTCTGGGGGGCGGCAGTGCGGCCGTCTTCGCAAATACCTGGGAGCACACCGGCAGGCGCAACTTCAGGCAGACTACTGTGGATTATCCCAGTTTTTCCTTGGAGCACCGATGTTCTAAATTACCCACCCGAAACGCATGGGTTCGATGCTCGTCGCCGTGTCCGTTGGCACGGCTTTACTAGTTCCAGAGCTTTAGCCCCTCCGGTGAGTGACTCGAATCCCATTTCAGTCCAAACCGCAAGCTGATGTTACCTTGGTCCATGATAGAATCGTACGGAACGGCTACTCGTGAGGCGTAGACGCGAGTCGATGTTCTCACGAGGAAGATCCAGGATGATGCGATCGGGAACGGGAGCCAAGCCTCACTAGCGGAGCCGACTGCCGCTTGCTGTATGTCTTCAGACCTTCTACCCTTCTTCTGGCGGCACTAATACATCCCCTCTATAGTTTAGCAAGTGACAAAGGCGCACCCTTATGGCGTTACTAGAGACTCGGTTCTGCGAATCTACTTCCGTCCGCTAGTGGTTTCGACAAACTGAGCGTCTCAGAACGCCAACTCGACGAACGCGAGCCAATCTTCGGCCACGCCAAGCGTTTCGTCTGACGAGCAAGTGTTTGTTCGTCTAATATGGGACCCTTAAGACGTGACGCGGGCCTCCTCGTGGTGGGTCCTGGAAACGTCTTTCTGCCTTCGGGGGGCAGGAGATGGCTAGACCGCGCACGCACGTGTATACATTCTAGGGCGTATCATTCCATTAGTGTAATGCGCTTTCTATTGAATTGATTGCTCTCTGGAAACTCTTCAGTCATAAATGCCCATTCGCTTAGAGAACAGCGCTCGATCCTACGAAGCGGCGTGGGATACTAGAAAGGGTTCGTCTTCGTTCTCACTTCTTCCTTTACCACCACTTTTCTCGTCCCCCTCGATTCCGACCTGCCTGCACTCGAGAGAATCAGTCAACAAATGATACATCATTGTAGCAAGCGCCGAACGTAGATATCGAAAAGAGAAGCCATTCTCCTCTGTCTCAATCGCCTTCCTTTGCTGACGGCTTCTCAGCCTCCAGGTACCCGTCGTGGCGCAAGGCAGGCCTCGAAATGGCCGAGCTCGGAAGACACAACGTGCCTTAGTGTGACAGCCAAGGGTAAGTTCTTCATTCGCGACTGGCCTCCAGCTAAACACCCCCTTCTCTACATTCCGCTATTTAGCTAGGTTTTATTGACGATACCGTCGAATCGCGGACCATGCGTGAGGTTCTGGGGGGCAGCAGTGCGGCCGTCTTCGCAAATACCTGGGAGCACACCGGCAGGCGCAACTTCGGGGAGACTACTGTGGATTATCCCAGTTTTTGTCTGAAGCACCGATGCTCTAAACTACCCACCCGAAACCCATGGGTTCGATGCTCGTCGCCGTGTCCGTTGGCACGGCTTTACTAGCTCCAGAGCTTTGGCCCCTCCGGTGAGTGACTCGAATCCGATTTCAGTCCAAACCGCAAGCTGATGTCACTTGGTCCATAATAGAATCATACAGAACGGCTACTTGCGATGCGTAGACGCGAGTCGACGTTATCACGAGGAAGATCCAGGATGATGCGATCGGGAACGGGAGCCAAACCTCACCAACGGAGCTGACTACCTCTCGCTGTACGTTTCTAGACTCCAGCCAGTTCTTGCGCCGTCCTGATGCATATTTTCTACAGTTTAGCAAGTAGTCACGCGCATCCCGGCCTTACTAGAGACTCGGTTCTGCGAATCTACTGCCGTCCGCTAGTGGGTTTTGACTGACCGTGCGTCTCAGAAGGCCAACTCGACGAACGCGAGCCGATGTTCGGCCACGCCAAGCGTCTCGTCTGACGAGCAAGTGCTTGCTGGTCTAATATGGGACCCTTAAGACGTGACGCGGGCCTCCTCGTGGTGGGTCCTGGAAACGTCTTCTGCCTTTTTGGGGGGCGGGAGATGGCTAGACCGCGCACGCACGTGTATATATTCTAGGACGTATCATTCTATCAGTGTACTGCGCTTTTTAATGAAATTGACTGCTCTCTGGCCAGTTTTCGGTCAAAAAAATACCTATTCGATCGGAGAGCGGCGGCTCAATACCATGTGCCCAAGCACACCGCGTTCCCATCTCTGTCTACGCGAAATGAAAGAAATAATCATAGATAAACTGTAATATATCTAGAATCAGGAATCCGATCTCAGTCTATCCTAACCCAATCACATGCTCTCAATCTCGACGAGTGTGGGATTGATATCCAGCTTCCGATACAACCTCTTCATCCTGCCTTCATCTGCTCCAGATGCCCCCGCAGCCTCCTCACTTGCCGAACCGTCTTCGACAAACGTGATGACGTGACCTCCTTTACCGAACCTCCCTACTCTGCCCGCGATGTGGGTGTAATCTGACGGTGCCTTGACAACGTCCGTGCCAAGGACGAACACGTGCGTAAGCGACGGGAAGTCCAAGCCGCGAGTGTTGGCTAGGTTCGAGATAAGGAGCCGTGGAGTTTCGGAGGAAGAAGTCTGCTCGGCATCGTTAGTCGACTCGGCCGGAGCTGGTGAGGTCGTTGAAGGTGCGGGCGGTATTGGGGATGCCGAGGCCACGAGGTCCGTCCTTCCCTTCGCCGTCTCGGCAAGTTCGACAGCTTCAGCTTCTACCCCTAGTTCGCGGAAATCTTCCACTATTTGCCGTACGCTTGATGTTGGCGGCACGACGAGGAGAGCAAGTGAAGGAACGTCGAGGGCGAACTGGACAGCCAAAGCTTGAATGAGATTGGACGGTGGTTTCGTGGCGGCAGCTTTCGAGCGAAGTTGTTCTACAATTTCACAGTTGATGTCAGACCTTACCGGAATATGAAGAGCTTTAGAACGACGTACCGTTCCTGCGTTCCCTCTCCTCCTTTGCTCGCTTCTTCTCTGTCTTGGTAAGAGGCTGGAACGGCTCCTTCTCCACTTCGGCGGTCATATCGATGTTCCGGCTTTCCCCAGTCTCGCTGACAACCACGCAAGAATGCCGAACCACACCACCTTCAAGCGCTTTTGCTGCCTCCGACGAGTTTGATGTGGCACCTGCTTCCGCTGAAGCCAACGGTGCATCGGCGTACTCCAACCTCGCTACAAGGTCGTTCTCCCTCACACTCCTCCCTTGCCTTTCCTCCGACGGTCTCTTCAACCAGTTCGTTTGCGTGAAGACGTATCCTCGTACATGCGCGTTGAGCGTCGCAGAAGCGAGGATCAACTGCGGTCTTGGTTTCAGCCCTACTGCTCCACCCCGTTCGTCGTCGTACCCATCGTTCCCCTTCCGCTTGCCGTATATGCCATCTAAGATTTGGATCACAGGCGGAATATGTCGGTTCCACGCTGCAAGGTCCTTCTTCGACGCGTCTTTGGGCGGTAACGATAACATGGCGTCGACTTCGTCCACCAACACCGTGGAGATGTTGAGTGACAGGTGGTTTACTGGCAGACCATCCCTCGTCCGTTCGGCTTTAGACGACTGAAGAAGTTCCACTAAAGCGGGTGGGGTGGCGACCACGATCGAAGGGCGGACCATCTTCGACGAGCGTAACAGCGCTTCGGGAGTTCCCAACAAGAGGTGGCGGGGTAGAGGATGGTTTGGATCTCCTCGAATGCAAAGTTGGATCCCGTACTCTTTAAGTTCCGGCGATGAGGCTGTGAGAATTTGTAGCCAATGCTGATATTGGTAGGCGAGTTCGCGGTGAGGCACGATAATCAATTGGGTCTGAGTTTTCGTTTCCGTTTTGCGCGTTTTGGGAGAGTAAGACTTGAGTTGACGTGGTTTGCTTAAGAGCGCGAGCGCTAAGCCAAACGATCTGAGGAATAACGACAAAGAGTTCGTCAAATCAAATTCGGGGAACGCCGGCGTGAAAAATCCGACATACTTTCCACTTCCCGTATCCCCTCGCAGAAGAACATCCCTCGGAGCTCCTTGAGAGTTCGGCTCAAGTACAGCCGGTATAAGACCCTTCTGGCAGGCTGAAGGCATTTTGATGTGCGGAAAGGCTGCTTCCAGGGACTCCACTACGGCGGGCGTTAACCCAAGGTGCTGGAATTCGCTGAAGCTGGACGGAACCGTTGACGAGAAGCGATGCGAGCTTGTCGAAGGATGGTTTGGTCTACTGGCATATCGAGCAGAGTTGGTAGTAAGAAAGGAGAGACGTAGTGAACCAGGGGACCGAGGCTGAAGTGGTAGTAGCAAAAAATGCATTTGGGGAGGAACGAATGTGGCGTCGCTTCACACGGCCACCAAAAGAGAAAAATCGAACTCAGGGTTCGACGTCCCTCCACCTCCCAGCCCAGGCCCACTGAACGACCAAGAAACTGGATATCCAACCATTCATTCCACAGACATTAATTACGTACTACAAACGAAAGAGGAGAGGCGGATCAACCGAACCCACGACAGAGGTGTCGCAAAAAATTTTAAGCCTCAAGCTTCTTCCTCAGCGTGGCCTTGAGAGTCTCGCCGTCCTCAGCGAACTTGCGGATACCCTCGTGAAGCTTCTCGAAGGCCATCTGCTCCTTGAGGAGTTCCCAGCGGAATTCGGGCTCGTTGTCGATGAAGGAGACCTTGGGCATCGGGACGGCCGAAGCTAAAGGAGGTTGGATGTATGGTAAGACATCAAGGTACTAAGCATGAGTTAGCAGGGAAGGGGAGCTTACCTTCCTCAGCCTTGAGTCTCTTAGGAACGGGAGCGGTAGAGTTCTTGAGCTCCTCGAGGAGATTCGGAGAGATGGTGAGGAAGTCGACACCGCTGAGGGCAATGATTTCGCCGGTCTAGAATCGCCAGTCAACGTCAACTCATATTCAGAAACCAACAGACAAAGAGACCCACGTTACGGAAGGAGGCACCCATTACGATGGTCCGGTAGCCGTGCTGCTTGTAGTAGTTGAAGATCTTCTGGACGCTCTGGACACCAGGGTCCTCCTCGCCGACGAACTTCTTGTCCTTGTTCTCCGGACGAGCCTTGTGCCAGTCCAAGATACGGCCGACGAAGGGAGAGATCAAAGTGACACCAGCCTCAGCGCAAGCGACGGCTTGGCCGAAACCGAAGAGGAGGGTGAGGTTGCAGTGGATCTGCTCGTCACGCTCGAGTTCGCGGGCGGCTTGGATGCCTTCCCATGTCGAGGCGATTTTGATGAGGACGCGCTCCTTGGAGACGCCTTTCTCCTCGTAGAGCTGGATGAGTTGACGGGCCTAGGTTGGAGGATGCTCAAAGTGAGAAAACGGGAAACAAGTTTTTGCCTTATGGGGTATCGCCCCCACCTTGGCCTTGGTCTTCTCCTTGTCGAAGGAAAGACGGGCATCAACCTCGGTGGAGACACGACCGGGGATGATCTTTAGGATCTCACTGCCGAATTCAACGAGCTAATAGGGAGCGAAGGGAGTGGGGTCATGGTTAAACGTGCGTCGGCCGAAGTGGGGTAAGTCACTTACCAGTCGGTCCATGGCGTTCTCAGTCTGCTCGTCAATGCTGCCACCCTTTTCTTTGGCATAAGCTACAGCATTGTTGATGAGCTTCTGGTATCCCTCCTTCTTTGCAGCAGCGAGAATGAGGGACTGGCAGCGGTCGGGTCAGCGCTGGATTCGCCGATCAGGGCTCGATTGGCCGAGCAACCTACCGGGTTAGTGGTAGCATCTTGGGGCTTGTACTGGTCAATAGCTGCATTAATAAAACCGTATTAGTCAGTGTCCTGTAAACAAAAACCACCACGCTCCAACGAAGATCTCTCGAGATCTCCAACGTAGAGATTCTAAAACGGGGGGTGCACTTACACTCGAAATCGCCCGAGTCGGAAACGACGACGGTCCCGGATGCCTTGAGCTGATCGAGAGAGCTGGACATGATGCAAAGAGGAGGATGAGTAAGGAGAGGGAATGCGGGTGGATGTGAACTTGTTGCGAGTACGGAGCTCTGAGATGGGGTGAGGTTTTAAAGTAGACTGGGGGGGTCCGCGGGAAAGGGTCTCATCATCTCTCCATGTCCGCTTACGCCTGCCCCGCGGAGATCCGGCTCTTCCCCATCCATATAGCTGTCCGGCCCTACCCGCGGACCTTCACGGTTCCAAGGGTCCTAGTGGATCTCCTACGGGAAATATGAGGGATCATTATGACTTGACAGATGAAGGGTGTTTCCGGCCCGGCTTATCTTATCTTATCGCCTCAAAGCGAACCGCCAGTCCGACGCTTGTAGAGGGTATCTCTGAATGATGGCATTATAAAGCTTAGACTCAAGCAAATATCGACGCTTAGGTTGGTTATTACATCAAATATTTGAGTGCTCCTTCAGAGACGTACGTGGGGCCTGTCCCGATGCGACGGTGTGGCAGTACTGCCCTCTCCTGAATGCCCAAGCCTTTGCTCCATAACGAAGTGCCAAACCTTGTCCATTGACTAATCAAAGTGTCTAATTAGTGACGCCACCGCTTCGTGTGGGACAAGACTGTGGCGATGCAGGGTGGAGGTCATTTGCACCACATGACAGACATTGTTCTTCTTGTGGTTTACCTTCAATTCCCTTCTCTGTTCAATTCCCTGTTGAACGACCAAGCTCTCGGGGCCGCTACCCGATCAGAATAATAGTGAAATTTTCATTACTACTGCTTTAGAAGTCGATAATGCAAGAGCAGTCTAAAGAGGAAGGACTTTCGCTGTCGGGCAACCTCATATGGTCCATACCAGTACGCTTTCCCCTTCATCGGAGCCTCTATCTATTATAATAGGAGTTATTCCAAGACTAGCGCCCTCCAAAGGATTCACAAATATCGTAAATGGGTGAAAAATCATGTATCAGAGATGGGGAAAGTCAGAGAAGCCTCACAAACGGATAACGAGATTGAGCTGTCCCTCTTTTCATGGAGCTCATCTTCGGTATCGTTCCCGCGCGCACCAGCGAGAGGTATCAAACTTCCAGTTTTCATCCCAACCCGACACAGCTTGAACTGGATTTGCTTTTAGAATGGCTCACAGGGGGCCACTCGGCCGGCAATGATCCCCCTCTCTCGCAGCTTGATTCGGTGGTGAGTAAGCTAACACCATGTTTGAAGCAAGTGCTTTATACGTGACATGTCTATCTCAGGAAGGAGTCATATCTTCTCTCTCTCAGTACCGAATCGACTACTGCAGGATCGAGCAGTCTTTGACTGATGGGCCAAGAGCTCGTGGAGGTTTTGCGGACGTTTTTTATGCAACCCTTTCTGAGGGTGGGGCCCATCGTGAGGTAGCCCTGAAAAAGCCGAGGACCCATGGAAGTTCAACGCATGCTCGGGTTCTGCGGGTGGGTATATTTGTTATTTCCAGTGGCTGATATCCTGACCTGGTTCGTAGAGGACGGCTCGCGAACTAAGCTTCCTAAGTACTCTTAAACACCCAAACATCATCGAGCTGGTTGGATTTGTGGAAGATGCTTCCAGGGGTATTCCGTGGCTAGTCTTTCCCTGGATGAAGAACGGGAACGTGCGAGAGTTCCTTCATACGGGAGATTGGGAGGTTCCTGAACGAATTTCGCTCGTAGGTTCAGACTCTCTGTCTTAATCTTAATTTTCTGGTATAACAGCTCGTAAAATATCCCAATAGCTGTCCGACGTAGCTTCTGGAATAGAGTACCTCCATCGCCGGAGCCCGCCACTCCTCGTTCATGGGGACATAAAACCTGTAGGTCAGCCCTTTCTAGCCCTTACACGAAATTAAAGTTATTATATTTCTAGGTAAATATTCTTGTGAATGATGACTATCGGGCAGTTCTTACGGACTTCGGACTGTCTCGCGCGGTAGAGGCGACGACCTCTAGCATCATGTCCAACCCCGGGTTCACGACGAGATGGGTGGCCCCGGAGGTGCTATCTGAAACAGGTCCTTCCCCGGCAAGCGATATTTGGTCATTCGGCAGTGTCATCTGGGAGGCGAGTTCCACTTGCCATTGGAACGGAGAGCTGTTCTCTGATTTCACATTGATCATCTGTGGTTAGATTCTGACGGACAGACTTCCGTTCGAGGAAATAAAAGGAGATAGTGAAGTCCTGGACGCAATCCTGCAGGGAAACCTTCCTTCAACGTCCGGGGATGCGCGGGTATCTGTCATACCTGGGCTATCGCGTCTCATGATGAAGTGCTGGAGTGCGAACCCTACGAAACGACCATCCGCCGCCAAGTGCCGCGCCAGTCTTATTAAAATGGTAAGAAACAACTTGATCGGTTATTGATCCCGTTGAACATTTCGCTTTGTCAAATAGCCTCAAGTTATTCCAACACACTACGAGTTACAAAACGGAACCCGAATCCGCTCTGCTAACCTACTACGAGCGATCGGTGACATGCATGTCCACGGATTCCGAAATTCAGAGGGCCTCCATTATATCGGCAATGCACTGGAAATTTCCCGTATGAATTGTGATACCATCGGGATCGCCTCCGCGCTGCTATCACTCGGGCGCGTCTATTGCGTCCAATGTGAATACTGGAAGGCGGAGGAGGCGTTTTCTGAGGCGAAGGAACTTCATGCCCACCTTAACCACCCTTCGGGACTTGCTGAAGCTCTTTACTGGCTAGGACACGTCTATTGCCTTCAGGGAGAGTTCAATCGCGCAAAGGCGTCCCTCGTCGAAGCAAAAGAAATCAACATCAGGATTGGGAACGACGTTGGTACCGCCGAGACGATCTACGGACTCGCGGAGCTTCACAAAAGGCGTGGAGAATTATCGAAGGCAGAATCGTTATACAAAGAAGCTCAGAAAATCCACTCTCACATCGAGAATGAGCTCGGCGTGGTGGAGACTGTCTGCGGTTTGGCAGGTGTCCAGCGGATGCAATGTCAATTCGACCAAGCGGAATCGGCGTACCTCGATGCTGCAAGTCTATACGAGCAAATTGGTGATTCCTTGGGGATGTCAAGGGCACAATGCGGTCTAGGTGACATCTATCACCGAAAGAGCATGCACGGCAAGGCAGGGAAGCTCTACCGAGAGGCCCGAGATCTTGCTCAGCAAGTCGGCCATCCGCTCGGAGAAGCGAATGCCCTCTGCGGACTGGGCCATAGTCATCGGTTACAACGCCAATACGCTGAGGCATCATCTTACTTCCGGGAGGCTAGGGATACACACGCCCGAATCGGAAACAGCTTGGGCGTAGCGGAGACAACCTGCGGAATGGGAGACACATACCGGATGCGGTCCGAATATTCCAACGCCGAGGTGGCTTACAACAAGGCTCGGGACCTCTACAATCAGGTGGGCCACCACCTTGGTGTCGCCGATGCCGCGTGCGGGCTGGGATATGTCCGCATCGCCCAGGGCAGGAGTACCGAGGCTGAGTCCCTATTCAACGAAGCCGTAGGGTTTTACCAAAAAGAGAAGTACGAAGTCGGTGTTGCAAACGCAACCTGTGGGCTTGCTGCCGTCCATCTCACGCGACTAGAGTACAGTAGCGCATTTAGCAGGCTTCAAAAGGCACTTGAAACGTATACGCTAGCCAACATTCCGTGCCTAAGGGCAAGTGGATTGCTGCTGGTGGCCCTAGTATACGAAGCCAAACATGAGGATCGCGAAGCTATGCATAGCATTGAAGAGGCTATTTCCATTTACTCTGGAATCGGTGATGGGAGCGGCGTTTCGGTTTGCCGCAAGGTTCGGCGCAGAATTCGCGATTCTATAGTGATGGCTGCATGCTTTGAATTTGTAGACTTGTATTCTTAGTCGTTTCTGTCCAACCATGATATGTCGATGTATAATGCTCCTTCGACTGCATCGCTATTTCAGGTCGAAGCTACCCACCTAGCAAGGAATGCGTTATCGGATTTAACCCTCTTGTAAAGTGAGACCAACCTGTTAGCGGGGATGAGAGTGCGAATCACTACGTTAAAGCCGTGATTTATTTGGATCCATGGATATCCTGTACATGCAAGGAGATAGTCAGGCTAGGTGCTCCCCAGTTGTGCAAGGCGTCATTTGAGCTTCATTAGGCTCAGGAGAGCCAGAGTGTGTTCGGATTAGCTCCATCGTGCTGCAGAACCATCAAAATATATCCATTATTCTCCCTCTGAGAACGTAGCCCAAATATTAGTCCGTCGTCTTCCTGATGTATTTCCGCAGTTTCCTCCAAGGGAAACACCACTCACAATGACTGTTCCAGCGGGATTATTTCGCTCATTTTAGATACGCAAACGGCTGCATCTGGCCTTTCCTTAGCGTCAAAATCCCAACAGCTTCGAACTAATCGGAGCAAGCCTTCGGGCTTGATTCCCAAGGCGTCGTTCAACAGCCATGGGGTCCGCTTATGATGTGCCATAAAAACAGCGATGGCGTCGTTGTTTTGAATTTCATAATAGGGATAATTTCCAGTAAGAATCTATAGATTCCATAAATTGGCATCATGTACCGAAGTAGCGGATTAGCGTGGGGACTGGTTAGGGAGAGGCTTAAACGTTACCTCCATGATCAAGCAACCCCAGCTCCAAATATCGCTCTCAAGAGATTTCGGCTCGCCTAGAATAACTTCGAGACTGCACCATCTTGTCGATCCTTTGAAACCAGTGGTGGTGGTTAAACCTGTCCGTTCATCTTGCATCGCGATTGTAAGGCCGAAGTCGCATAGGACTGCTTTACGGTGCTCGTTTATGAGGACGTTAAGCTATTTACCGTAAAAAAAGTCTTTCAGAAGGGGAATATCAAAGTGATCATAATGGGGACTTGATGGCTTTTTCGTGCTGAGCGCCAACGTCCCACGGAAGCTCGGAAACCAGGGGTAGATTAGACGTACAGCTTTAAGATCTCCGTGCACGACTGGAGGTGCTCTCGTATGAAGATATTCCAGCCCCAACGCAGTATCTCGCACCTAAAGTGGGAAGAAGAATTGGAGACGATGAATATGTGATCCAATTATGCTTGGACTCAACACACTCACTAATTCCAGTCGTTCTTCTAATGTTGTCTGAGTTTTGCGCAGATAGTCCTTGACGTTACCATTTCTCATATACGGTGATACCAGGTAGGCCACTAGGAAGTCTTCGCTTAAGTGATAGCCCACGAACTCTAGAATGTTTCCGTGCCGCAGTGACGACCATACGGTCATCTCTCGCGCAAGCCGCTTGTTAGTAAAAAAAAAAAAGAAAACCATAATTATACTCCGAACAATGACCAAGTATAGATCGCTCACATAGGCTACTCTCAACGGGTTCACTCCCCTGCTGATGTCCTGCAGATCCTTGATAGCCACTATGATTGATGGGGCCACATTTGCATCCTGAGGTATGAGTTCCGCGAGCTTGACCACCCCAAATGCACCACTCCCGATCGTCTTGCTCTGGAACTTGAGGCGCTCTAGAGGAATGAAGTAGCCCTCTACCTTTTGAAGCGCTGTAACCTTAGTTGGGAGATTAGATAAATCTATTCGCTCATACAAGACGAGCATCGGGAGCATCAACGAACTAAGGGTTCTCGACTGAGCTCCGGGAGGTCATCTTCGTTCATTGGCATAACGACTAAGACGGAAGATCTATTGGGGTGCTTCAAGGGGGTCGATATCAAACCAGAAAGAAAGCCTCGGTGGTGAGTGATGGTCCTTCTAGGATGTCAGTGAGTTATGCCAAACTTTCGAAATTTCACCTCAATCCGTATGTGAAAGTCCCCGACCCTCTGATCGAGCGAAGTCAGAGGGAGGGTTTTGTCAGCCCAAAATGTTCAGGCACGTTGCACCCGTTCCGCCCCGAGTCCTTGACGTCATCTCCGCGTTCTCCCGGACAAGCTCCCGCAGAGACCGTTATGCCCGTTTGCTCCGATCTCTCCTTGGACTCTAACTGCTGCGCTGGTTAGACTAGCAGGGGCTGCCAATTACCGCTCAGCATCAGTTCATATTTTCGTTTCAAATGGTCTTGTGTGCTTGCTATGTGCGTTTGTTCTCGCCACGTAATCTCTTCATTAAGTAATCATGCTCCGAACCGCTTTTCAAACTCGCGTTCGCGATTCCTCGCCCCAATCCACACACATAGAAATCTTTCGTTTCTACACATTAAAATCATAGGAATGAGATCTTATAAGGTAGAGTCGGGGAATGGAGCGTGTCCCGCGACTGTGGTATGATAGCACAACAACTTTCTCCCTAGTGAAGGACGAGCGTCTCGGCGGCGATAGCCGGCGAATGCGAGGCCTTCGCCTCATCACGAATTCCGAGACGGGGTCTGTCGCGGGCTATTCACGTAGACTAACTAGTAGATACACGCCGAGACATCAAACCAGTTGTGGGTTTGGTGATAATTTCCCAAAGACACCCAGGAGTCAGTCCGATTCATGAGAGGGCTTATTGACCATGGTCTCTTTGTGT
This sequence comes from Tulasnella sp. UAMH 9824, assembly GCA_019633595.1. Taxonomy (NCBI): domain Eukaryota; kingdom Fungi; phylum Basidiomycota; class Agaricomycetes; order Cantharellales; family Tulasnellaceae; genus Tulasnella; species Tulasnella sp. UAMH 9824. The sequence continues at coordinate 14,036 of WSUI01000925.1, forward strand.
AATGTATTTATAACTAAGCTTATCAAATCATACAATATGCGCTTCTTTGGCCAGAGGGTCGGGGAAATGGCGCCGCTACGATCCCTAATTCCCGCTACCTTGG
>WSUI01000926.1:0-14090 GCA_019633595.1 Tulasnella sp. UAMH 9824
TCACGCGCGGTCTCCTCATCGTCGTCTTCGAAACTTTGCGTTTTGCGTTTCTTCACTCCGAATCCATCTGGTTGGCGAGGGGCAGGATCGCCTTTTGATTTCACCCGCGACTTCGACTAGGTGGAACATCGGTCGTCAGCCAACACCCAGTCGACCGGTTATGCTCGACCTACCATCTTTTCTTCCCTCCGCTTCGTCACGACCTTGTCCTCGATCGAAAACTCCACCAACAACGGTCGGTCTCTCTCCCGACATCCCTCAGCTTCCATCTCTTTCAAGGTCTTCTCCCACCTTTCCAACTTCACGTTCGAGTCCTCAACCTCGACTACCGTCGTTCCATCCACCCCACCCCACTCTTTCCCCTTCCCTTTCTTACTCTTCAGCGCGTCCGGGTTTTCCTTTACGCGTCGAACGGTCTCTTCCAACTCTTCCTTCCACCAACCCCAGAGCAGTTCCACGACACCAGGCCGGTTGTTCGCCCACCTCAACACGCGTAAAGCGTCCGTGTGCTTATCCATCTCCAAGAACCCAAACCCGTCTGACCGGCCGAGCCCCTGAGGATGCATCGGGTCCACCTGCGTTCGATGGCGAGAAACCTTGGCCTGCTTCACGGCACCAGATTTCTTATGCTTGGACTTCTTTTTTCCTTCCCTCCTCATCTCTTCGTCGACTTCCACTTCGTCCTTATTCACGCCTTCCCGCTCACCAGCTTTCACCTCCTCGTTGAACGCTTTGACGGCATGGATGCCGAGGTGTTTGAGACACCGTTCCGTGACGAAGCGTGGCAGATTCCGGACGGACAAGCGAGTTCGAGAGATGTACAAGGCTGGGTTGGAGCGGAGAGTGCTTCGGCGTTGGTCGTACGAGGCGAGTCGGGCTTTGAGTGCTGCTGACGGCATATCCTTCGCCGCAGGGGAGTCTTCAAAGATCACTGAAGAGCCCGACATAAACATCAATGAGTATCCTGAACGATGAATTCAAAAGAAGATATGATTCGACTCACCTCCTTCCCGGAGAAGGTACAAATTGCGATGATCTGTCCTCTTTTCTTTCAACTTTTCCGCTGCCTCTTTCAGGTTATCGGCATCACCCTTCGACAAGGCAGGGACGACGTCCAACGTCCGCCCCATCAAGACCAACTTTGCAGTGACGCTCGAAGACGGATCTGGAGTGAGGATCGAGTGTGATTGGGTCGCGTGCTTGTTGGTTTTCTGAATATCGAGTTGTCGTGAGTCTTCCGTTTCGAATGACTCGCCTGATACCCACCGTTCCAGATGCAGCTCCAGCCAACACCTTCATCTTCTCGGCCTCCTTCAGCACTTGCTGAGCCACTTCACGCTTCCAAAAGCACACGAAACCCGTTCCCCGTGAACGCCCGGTAGCATGGTCGAAGGCGATGCGGGCGTAACGCAAGGGACCAAAAGTCTTGAAGCTATCGTTTTGCGAACCGTCGGTCAGCGCTCATCCAGCACAAGTCGAGCAGAGGACGCGGTACGCACACTTGGTAGAGATCCTCGTCCGTTGCTTCGAAAGGAACGTTTCGAACGAAGAGCGTCGTTCCTTCTGGGGGTTCAGTCTTCTGCTGTTTACTCTTCGGTTTTGAATCTTCTTCGTCTTCACCGTCGCCGTCTGTCCAGTCGTCCGAGTCTTCGTCGTCAAAGTTGAGGCGAGGGTCGTCTCCATCCATCCCTGATTCTGACGAGGCGTCGGATGAGCCTTCGACGGCTGTTCCATCTGCCTCCTCTTCCGAGCCGCTCGCAATCTCTTCCTCTTCGTCCACATCCATATCGTCATCATCTTCGTCTTCTTCCGACTTGACTTCCTCCTCGTCTTCTTCCTCCTTCACCTCATCCTCATCGCCTTCCACCATGGCGTTCTTCTTCGCTTCTTCCCACCTCGATTTCGACATGGCGAAATCAACGGCGACGACTCTCGACCCGTCCTTCATCGATTCTTTGAGTGGGTCCTTCATCTCCACGTCCTCTTCCTTCACCGCTCCCGAGCTCGCTGCTTTCGCCTTCACGATCTCGATTGTTCCGCCGGGCTTCATTCGAGCGCCGTTCAGCGCTTTGACTGCAGCTTCGGCGTCGGAACGGCGCGTCATCCAGATGAAGGCGAATCGAGGTGGTGCTCGCGTTCCCTCATTGGCAGTAGGTAGACTGATGGATTTAATTTCGCCGTATTTGGAGAATACATTTCGCAAGTCGTTTTCTGTTATCTGTTCAAGAGGAATAATATTAACGGTGTTGCACCTGAGGTCGGAAAGCGAAGTAGACGAGTTACCTTCCGAGGCAAGTTCCTGATGATCAAGCTATTCGACTTGGTTTTCTGCTTCCCTGCACTACCTTCGGCCAGCGCGGAAGCTCCGATCACTGCTCCTTTGAACGTACTGCCGTCCAGTCGGGCCACGGCACTCGCAGTCTCTCCTTCGTCATGGAAGACGGCGTGACCCACACCTGGTTCGCCTTCGACCGGGAACGAGATCGACTTTGCACCGGGGAACTTCCTGATTTTCTTCCAGAGAGCATGGTCAGTCGTAGATGAGGGTAAATTGGACAGGACGATGGTGCGCTTGGCGACTGGGTCGGTGGACTTTGTAGGAAGTTTCTTTGGAGAAGGGTAAGCAGTTGGTGCAGCTATTTTCGCAGGTTGTGAAGGCTTGGAGGGAGCGTTTTGGGGTGGTGGTGGTGATGGTTCCAATTCGGGTTCTGACTTTAGTCTTGGTGCCTTCGAGGGTGAAGCTGCATCCCCCTCGATTCGAGAATGCTGCAAGGTCCCAAACCAAAAGGCTTTCAGCTTTTATCACGCTAATGCAGTTCGGCTATGGGATCCACCCTTTTCTTAGCCCATTCGATGTGCAACGTCCTGCCGGATATCTTCAACGTCTCCTCCCCGCTACCGAACCGGCGCATGACATCCTCGGCATCCTCCTTGACGGCGAACGCCACGATGCCGACGCCCTTGCCTCGAGTTTCTCCGGTCTGGTGGTCCTTGTGCGTGACGACGAACGCGTGTCTGACAGGTGCGAACTCCGCAAAGACGGCTTCGAATTCCTTGGACGTCGTGCTGAACGGTATCGAGCTCACGAAAAGTGTGGATCTACGAGGCCTCAGTCGCTAAACATCCCTCGTCTCGAATGATGAGCGTGCGTACCCATGCTCTCCGTCGTTTCCTTCAGGCTCTGTGGCCCTTTCTTTGCCTTTGGTGCTAGGCATCGCCTGGGGTCAACTTGGGCGCTCGGTCTGGAGGAAAATATCATCTCGGATATAACGGAACGTTCCTCCGTCTCTGAAAGGCCCCTATGTATGCCCAGTCCCTGACAGCACCAACATATCATTTTCATAGGGTCAGGAACAAGGCTGCAAAAAATACTATAGGATTTACTCTTGAAGAAACAAGCTGATTGACATGAAAATGGGAGGAGCTCTACACAGGCGTCAGTTTCCCCGACGTCCCCCACCCCAATCTCGTGAACTGAAACCTGTGACTGAACACCCCACAGTGGCCGCCCCTTCAACAAAACTGGGTCCTCTCACACTAAGCCATATCCGTTGCAATGAGATGTAAAGTCTCTGATTCGGTGGCACGATTCAAACCTGTGATACTCGGCGGGATTATAATTACTCGTCGCAATGGAGGCATCTCTTGGCACGCTTGCCAAAACTCTAGAACCAGAATCATCCTCCCCTACCCTTCTCAAACCAGTCAATCCAAGGCATCGTGCTAGGTTTCGCGTACGTTGCACTCATCTTGGACGTGGGCTCAATCACGAACACCCCAAAGTGAATCGACAACCTGCATGAATAAGTGTCTGTTCGGTCGAACACATCGAATCTAGGCGTCTACAGTTCCTCGCGGACGGTTTAGGCGCTCATGCACATTTCTCCATAGATATTTAGTTTCACGAAACAGTAGCAGTTATTGAGGCTATGTCGGTAGTGACAGTTGTAGGAGCTATAGCCTTATTCGTCGTAATTTCGTAATACTGACACGATCCCTCATCAAAGCTACCCAAAATCCTTTCCACCCACTTCGTTCCTAGTGCGCACAGTGACCTCCAAGTATTCATCATCGCTTCGTGTGGCTGCTTCGTGTGGTATCGGCGCCGATACGCTTGCAGGATAGTTCAGGTGAAATTTCCTACGGACTCAACACTTCAAAACAGCCGGGTCCGAGGACGACACAGGTTCGTGGCGGGAGATTCCAGCTAGGCTTTGAGCTGGGATGTGAGGGCTGTTGACCAGAACCAATCCACGCTTGATCAAGGAATCGTTTCATTGCTTGAGATCCGCCCACGCTATCGAGGTCTCCGAGGCCAACTCTTAGATGATGCACTGGAACCCGCGCACTACCTTTACGTACCGAAAGTCCTTTCTAGATTGTTCCCTGCTTCATTTGATGATACCAGAACAAAGCGAATCTTGCTGCCTATGAACCTGATATCTGGTTTAGGCACCTCATCGATATATTCTTGCAGGGTCAGTTCGTTGTGCAGGACGATAGGACGCCAACGAGCTGGTTGACTCGAGGAACTTATGGATCGCAAGTAAAGAGTGTTCATAGCCGTAAACGTAATGGGATGCTGTATAATTGCCGAATGGACGGAATGGTTCTTCGGGTGTGCGAGTGCGTACGCGAGAAGGTTAGCGAATGAAAACCGTGCAAACTTTGCGGGAAGGACTGAATTACAAGAGATTCCAGGGGTAAAACGGTCAGTTCTTGAACTAGTAAAGCGAAGTAGAGCCATACCTAATCGTCGAGGTGAAGGGGTACTCAGGTCTGGATCAGGACCATGAGGATTGAAACTGATATGTACCATCAGGTGGATATGACTTGCGCTGCCCTGCATTGACGTAGGGTTCGAAGTCGTAGTTGAGCTCCGAGAGTCGAAGCGCTTCCTTTCACTCTTAGCCCAATTCCAGTGATCTCTGATTGTGGGGTCTGTGCTAGGGTCCAACTTGGCTCGGCCATAGTCAATGAGTTGCCTGTCAGGTACAGTCAAGCCCTGGGTTCAGCTTTACTCACCTGGAGTTCTTCCATTATATTTATCATTTGGCCGAGGGTCGCATGAGCAAGACGATGAACTTCTTCTTCCGAAGACATTGATTTGATTTTCTCGATCTCGCTTCGTAACCTTCGAACAGGGGGTTCACTAGATGAATCTCTATGAGAGATCCCACCTGCTATCACAAATATAGAAATACCACCGACTATAATTCGTATTTCTCGTAGGCTCGCGGTGTCGGCTTTGCGCTGCCTAAGGCTGTTTCGAACATCTTAACGAGAAAGAAGAATTGCAAAACTAAATCTTTGCTCAGCCTCCATCGGATGACGGTAACCAAGTTCATAAGCCCGCTAGTCAGGTCCCCAACTCCCAAGCTTAGATCTCCCAATTTATTACTGTCCATGCTGGAGTAGGAAGGAAGTTGCGGGGGGAAGCGAGTACAGGCCAAGTTGAAATTAGATCCCCGTCTCCAAATATACGCAAATTGGCCGTGCGATCAATGTAGGCTCATGGATGTAAGCCCCTTAGCTCCGGCGCGAGCTCCTCCGCTAGCATGCTCGGCCTCCGGAGCAGGGGCTTACGTGTGAACCTAGACAACACGGTGCCATGCTGTTCTGTGTCGATCGACAAACAAGTCACAAGTCACAAGTGCCAACAACCCCCACCATCCCCTCATTGTCCCGAAAATCTGAAAGGCCAGATACGTAATGTCGGTTGAAGAATTGCCTTTATTCATTATTCCTTGTGACGTGCCTCCTGCTCTTGGAGAGGTTTCCGGACTCCTGCACAGCCTCGTGGAGAGAGTGGCACAACTGCGACATCACCAAAATCCGCAAAAAGCTCTGCACCTCACAACGCGTTGCATTGAGATTTTTGAAGGTTTTGTCGAATTGTTTCGTGAACCCCCATCTGCCTTTGAAGACGCAGTGGAGGCATTAGAATCACTGAAGCAACTAGAGTTGTCAGTCCTGGTCTACATAGAATCGCCGGTCAACCAGTAATCCCTCTTATATCGCATTTCAATAGCTTGGTTATCGAGGCAACTACTGTAATCGAGAATGTGGATACCTCACCCACTTCGACTTCGTCGGGTCTTGGTCATCTGCCAAGACGTCTGGTGGTTGAACAGATGTCAGACGCCTGGATGTCCCTCCGCAAAGCCTTGCTCAACCTGTTGGTAAACGCACACCAAGTGCGCTTCAAGGTAGGTACTTCCTTATATAAAACCAGGTTTAGGGGATTTCTGATCTGTTGAAACGCAGCCACCGGCAAATTGGTTGCAAGGTGTGGAGGAAGTGAAGCGGGTTGACGACTTTCTCTGGGCGACCTTGGTTGCACAGAGCATGCGGAACCAAGATAGCGAGTAAGAATCTTTATATATAATTATCCATCTATATATAAACCAGTCAACTTCACGTAGTGCCAGTAGATCCGAACTAGTGGAAAGCATTGCTCGCGAGCTTCTTGGTGACTTAGATGAGGTATATTCATTGCTTTCCTTTTTACGGTGTTCTGACGCGCTGAAAACTTAGATTACAAGAGAACAAAAACTAGAGACTACTAGATCGCTTCATAGCGAGAGCGCGCGGCAGTTTAACGCACCAAGCTACTCCATGCGAACGAGTGGAAGCTCTCCATCTGTCACCGACCCCCCTTATGTTTACTCCATAACGAAGAATGAAGTGGTTGATAGAGGTCTAGTAAGCAACAGGCATTCCCGGCACCCGGACTCGAAGTTTCTGAGCTATCTGGCAAAAGGGCATCCCGCAGGCAGACACCGATGCTGCAGAGAGCCAGCTCCCCGTGACTCTTCAACTCACGGATGAGCAAGCCAGGTCGATCGTGATTGACGAAAGGCCCGCCGTTTTTCAAGGCTCCCTCTCTGACGTTCACAGAGGCCATTGGACCTCCCCTTGGACAGGAAGACTCGAGATCGTATGCGTGTTTGTCTCCCACGATACCTAAACCTAAACGACTTGATACAGGTGGCCATCAAAGTCCTTCGACCCGCCAATGTGGGATCACGGGCGGCTGACGTCCTTGCCCAGGTATGGGCATCTCATGATGGGCGAAACACGGCTGAGACCGATTCACCATTATCCAGCGTCTCGTGCGAGAAGTTCGCATATGGCAGAAACTCAAAGGTCCCCGTATCACTCCCCTTCTAGGGTACATTCCCAGTGCACTTGCTATTACCTACACCGAGCGCCCGGCCATGATTTCACCGTGGAGGAAGTTCGGCACCCTCAATCACTACGTGAATACAAACCCTCAGGCTGATAGACTCACCCTCGTTGGTACCCTCCGTGTTTTGCATCTCGAAGTAGACTGACGCAACGCCGTAAACTAGCTCATTCAAGCCGCTGAAGCAATCAATATGCTCCACACGCTGAAACCTAGCCCAATATTACATCTGGATATCAAACCTGTAAGAAGAAATTCCCTTTCAGTGGGCAGGTCGACCTGATGATAGGCTCACCAACAGCTTGATCCAGGGTAATTTCCTCATAAACGATGATGGCCAGGTCGAACTATTCGACTTTGGGATCAGTCGCGAACTGGAAGACGTGGACTCGGGACCTGAACAGGAGTCTTTCGTCGGGCTTTTACCGTATCAACCACCAGAGGTCTTAGCTGGAGAAACCAAATCCACCGCTGCTGACGTTTATGCCTTTGGGGGAGTTATTCTTGAGGTCTATCTTCTCCGTTCCGCTTCTAAGTTGAAATTGAAACTAATTTTCCTCTCGAAGGTCCTAACCGGCAAGGAACCCTTCGCAGGCATGAAGAGAGTCGTCACCATGATTAAAATCATCCAAGGCGAAACACCCAACCGAGACGCATACAGCTTTTCCTATCCTTCGGCCGTCGTTGACGAGTTTTGGAAACTAATGAACGACTGCTGGAGAGTTGCTCAGAACGATCGGCCGACTATGGCTGTTGTGATTGAACGGGTACTTAATCTCCTGCCGCTCAGGAAATTGAGGTATGAAGCTAATCGACGCTCCCGGAATGCAGCTCAACCAGATTGCAACCATGATGAAGGACGATTCACACAAGTAAATACCATCAGTAAATTTCGTCCTAAAGAATGTCATATTTGAAGTATCGTGAGGAGATCACAAAGCATATTCGCAAGATTTAAATGTTTGGATTTATGAACGATAGACAAGGGCTCGTCCCACGCGGTTGAGCCTGCGTCAAAGCCAAACCCAGCAGATCTGGGGTGGCTAAGGGTCAGGGTCGGAAGCCACGACCGGACAACGTATACTGCAAATCATAGGGAGAAGATTAAGCTGATGCTAGAGTTACAGTAAAAAGAGACAGAGAATCGGAAAGAAATATTAAAAAGCATTGACGCAGCAAGGAGCCGTCCACCCCACTTCTTCAGGCCGGCACCCAAGAGGATCAGGCTGCCACCGACAACCCGGATCCAAATGAAGTATACAGCGGCGATGCTGCTCATTCTTGGGAGAAATCCACTGCGAAGGCAAGTGTAAGCTATTCGAACAACCGAGAAAGGGGAAGAAACCAAATAGCATACTTTGGGTCCTCAGAACTTCCTCCCCGACAGTCACGACCGGTGCCACCACCTATTCCGAATCGTGAACTTAGCATCCTTCACGACATTCCCAACTTAAACTGTCCAGACGCACGTACTGTCATGAAATCCAGGGGCGCGTAGCACAACCTGGTATCACTTTCCTCGCTGTCGACTGATCGCTGGGGAGCTGACGAGGGATCTGGCTTTGGAAGTTGCCAGCACGAACACCAAGCCGGTAACCTGGTCCCGGACTCCCGAGACAGCGCTGATGTCGATCTAAACAAAGTTGCCGATGGCCGATGCAAATGCGCATGCTGAAAAGAATAAGTTCTTTCGAGCCGCGTTCACCAATGCGTCCTCCCTAGACCCCGGTGACCCCGCTCGATAGTCTCGCAAAGGCGCAAAGACTTCCGCCATTCTCTTCTAAATTTCAATCTGGACTTTAAGCGAGTGCTTTGGCTGGGTGTCAACTAGATGGAATTTTTACGTATCGATCTGGATTCCTTCACATGGGCTCATCTTCAAATTGTATTCCTGAGCAGATTGTGATCTATGGGCGGCAATAATACCAAGATATCCAGGCGCCTGGGCCTAGACTAAAAGCTTCTGAAGACGCTGAAATAGGAATCGAGGTTGCGAGGCATCCGCAGTCCGTCTCGGTTTTGGGTGACCCGCACTCTCGGACATCGTGACGGACACCCTAACCTAAAACGTATCATCAGCTGAAAACAATCCCGCCCTTGACTTTATGGGGGTCTTTTCGGTCGGTTTGCGACCCTGTGGCCGAGCCTTGGTTAGTGAACGGGCATCCCGTGAAAGGATCGCCAGGCATTGGGCCTGATTACCGCTTTCCTACTTCCCTATTTGGAGAGCATACACGCTTGGGAGTTCAGTGGCCCAAAGAGTATAATTCGAAGGGGGGAATAAGAGAGGCCGAGGTACATCGACTAGCTAGAGCTACCTACTTATATACTAGAGGGACAGGAGCGAACGTGGGCGATGTGCCTTAAAATCACGGGGTGTTTGGTTAGAAGGGACAAATAAAACTCTTGCGGTTGTTGTTCTTGTCCTTGGCGTTGACCATGCTTCTTGTGCCTGCTTTCGGTGGTTGAACTTGGCCTTCGGTGGTCCTCGGCCTGCTCGTCGCAAGTGGTCGGCACTGCGGAGGTCGTGAGCTAGTTAAGTCCGCGCGCTCACACATGCTTTTCACGATACTCCTCGCCCCACTTGCCCTTCTCGCGCTCCCCTTCACGGAAGCCAGGTACAGGTCAAATGTGAGAAGTAAAGGCGTTACCATCCGCTCAGAGGCTGACTTAGATGAATTAGACACACGAAGTCATTGTGGGAGGCGCCGCTGGGCTTGCGCCATGCATCCCGTGCCGCATCAGAATCCTCCTCCGACACGCTTCCATCCCTGTCAGATGACCCTTCCAACATTTCTACATTGCTGGCTTCATCCTCTGAAGGCTCTTCGCTTTCATCGACTGACCCTGCCTTCTTCCCAACAGGGCCAACACCACAATCCTCCTCCGACTCCGGCTCAAACTCTTCTTCTTCCTCCCTCATCTCCAAAAGGAAGTCGCCGTCCTCAACCCTCACCCCTGGCACCTGATCTCCGTGAAGGTGCAGGCCAAAAAGATCCTCGACTGGGATTGCCGTGTCATCGTCAAACTCTTGTCCCTCCGCGTTTGCGTCGGCCTCGGCATCTGAAATGCCGAGACTTGCAGCAAATGCTGGCTCTGCCTCGAGGCCCTTGTCTAATGCGGTGAGTGCCTGTTCACTTGTGATAGTCTTACACCACCAATCAGACTAGACCCGCAATTCGACACTCGTGGCAAAACATTTCTCCAAACACTGTCTGAGGCCCGAATCAACGTCGCCAGGGCTCCCGTCTGATGTGGCAAGTGTGAGGCGCTCAGAATATCAGGGCTTTGTCTTCACAGGGCCCTGGCCCTACAGCAGCCGCTTGACCACAGCTCAAACCTCGTTCGAGCCTCCCCCCTCAGCCGTGCTGACAAAGCAAGAACAGAAAAATTCTCCAAGTGCATTTTCCACGTTTGCAGTTCAACTGTCCTCCACGACTACCCTCCCCACCTCGTCCGACTGTTTACCATCAGGCTCTATGTCTTGCCCTCTTTGTTCCACTTTTCTAGCCCAACCATAGTTTGCACTTATAGGTTCGGATTACTTACATTCCTCTCACTTGTTGGCTTGTTCTCATCCATTGGTTTGGACCGCTGTGTAGCCGTCTGGAGCATGTTGCTCCCAAGCGGCATTATAGCTACCCTGTTTGCTTTTCGCTATATATATAGTATTACATCTAACTATATGTATCAGATAAAACATATTGCATTAGTGCACAAAAGAATGCACCGTGCCGCCACAGCTCGGATCAGCCCCAGTCACTCCTTGGATTAGACAACGGACGGGGAGGTGGCCCGATATTCACCTTTTGAATGATCTCTGGTTTTCCATCCACGGTTTTCTCCTCTAAAAATCCATCTCCAAAGCGTTCCCCTGGCAAGAGTGCCGTAAATCGCGCGAGTGGCAGGGCTACGATGAAGAACACGGAGAATCGCTGTGGGTTCCCAAGAATCCGCCGTTTTCTGTGCAGCCTCGATCCCGCCCCAAATTTCTGGCTTGAACCAATTTCGACGCTCGTGTCGTTGCCGCGGAGGAAGCTCCTTCAGCTTCTTTTATTTGCCACTGCCCCTGCCTCCCTGATCTTCCTCTCCCTCTCTTCGCGCTTATTGTTTGAGATTCGGGTTGGACGATCCTTGCGAATGGGGCTAGAACTCCTGACTTGCATCCTGTGCTTGTAGGGTTGGAGGGTAACAGGATTTCTTTGGCCCTGATTTGCTTCCGATTGATAGGTCTTGAGACGATGACGGCGTTGGCGAGCGCGATCCTGCTCTTTCTTTCTCTTGGCCTGAAGTTCCAAAACCTCGCCAGCGTGAAGTTGTCCTCCAGCTCGGTACTTTCGGTATTCCGCGTTAGATACCTGGAGGTCAATTGAATTCTGCTCGAGCATCTCCTCTCGAGTGATCTTCTTCACCCAGCCATCGAGTGTGCCTTCTTTGGCTGGGGAGGGGAAGGGCTGCGGGATTGAGACCGTGACATGAGGGTTGGTGCAGGAAGTGCGAAAAGTCGATTTCGGTCTCTTAAGAATAAATCGTTGAGTATAGACAATGACAAAAAGGGCTACGTAAAGAAACTCAGGACAAAGTTTATTCGGTTGGGACGCTGTGTTCGAAGCCGGATTCACTCAACCGTCAACACAAACCCGCTGAGTGAATTAGACTCTCGTCGCTTTGTCACACGGGGTCCCGTCGCCGTTGCTAACGGGCGGGAAACTGTCACGGTGTCACACCCCATCGCTACATTTCAGCGGGGTACAGTATTTCCAATCAAGTATACGTCTAGCCTGGGGACTATGTTCGATTCCATTTCCGGTTCAAGAGCCACACAAAAACCTAGAGCTCGTTTGATTGCTCCTGTACACTTTTCAAGGGGGGGTTTCATGTCTGAATGTAAGTCGTCTTGGCTGAGGAGTGATCGGATCGATAGAACCAGGCGCTGATCCAGGAATTCTGGATTTGCAGCAAGCCCGTGACCCAGGATGCCAAGATAAGCCCGGGTTTTAGGATTGAATCCAAGAATGTAAGCTCATTTAGATACTTTCCTGGCTTCACTATGGGCACTAACAGTTTGTCGATTATCATAGGAGTACCCTATCTGGGTTCACTGCAAGCAAGTAGACCATTGCCCTTCGGGTATGATTTTTGCGGTCAATTCTCTAAGACGCGGAAACACGTTCTGGAAGGTACAGATATCGATAGAAATGCCTTTTCTGACGCACACGCGTGTCTTGCAATCCCTCCGAAAGGTCCAGTCACTGGCATTGCATCAATGGAACGCTCAGAAGTCAATGAAGAACATGAAGAGGTTTATGCCATTGAATAACGTGACATTAATTCTCGTATTACCGGCAAGCGTAGTGACGCCAGGGTAGATTCCGGGGCGGATGACTAATTTGATTAGGATCGATCGTTTTCAAGGACTTCTAGTGGACTTTGTTTTTCTTTCCCTCTTACATACCTTAGATACGCTGTATATACCATGCATTCGACTCTGCTTGATCACGATGAGTTTGAACGGGGAGGCGCCGAGAGTTTCAGGATTGGCGGCAAACATCACGTGACCTGTTTGCGCTCCACCAAAAACGAGGCAGCCATTGACCAGGATCGACTGCTGTTTCCAGCTCGACAGGCGGCATAATGATACTGATTTGGGCCTTTAGGAGTAGGAATGGCGACCATAAATTCGGCCTAATAACGATGGCCCAGCTGACCTGAGCCCGGCCTCTGTACGGGTCTGCCCCGACCGAGAAAAAGCGGCCAGAATCGAGAACCCCATTTGGGGGGGGGGGAGAAAGAGACACATAGCTGAATAGCGAGGCCAAGAGGATAATGACGGTCCATATCGATTGCCTGGCATTAGCTGGTGAGGTGAAAATAGGGCGCTGACTGATCGACCTGCGAATGTCCTTACACCCGTGCAAAACATTTTTCGTCATAGATCCCAAGGCTCATGTTGGATTCAATTCTTTGACGTGAATAGGTCTGTCTTGTGACTTTGTCTGCACCAGCGACTCGGACTTGTTGGGGTGACGGGTCGTGTCAAGCCCTTCCCTCCGTTCAACTCTCCCAATTCTCTCTTTCGGGATCCGGTAAATTGAAATGCAGATCGCTCGTCTTATTCCTTTAACTTGCCCCACTCTCGGACACTAGTGTAACTCAATTGAATGCAAGTGTTCGGGAATGATACTATACATTACATAAGCTGCACTAGAGATACAAACTATTCGCAAAGATAACGGAGCCCGGCCGTTCTAGCATCTCGAGAGACTTGGTAAATTTATCCTCAAGTTCAGCATTTCCTATAGCGTGCGCAGCTTGTGTCATTTGTCTGATGAGTTCCTGTAATCGTCGGAAGGTTCTGATGAGGGACCCCTCAAAAACATCCGTTTCCTTCAGGGCGGGATAGAGACCTCTTCAGCGACGCATCCCCTGGATGATAACCAGGAACATACTAACCTTCGTGAGATCCATGAACTTTGCACCACGGCACCAGCTGATGACTGCGTCCATGAGTTCGACCTTGAACGAAGCAACATACTCATCCTCATTGATGGGAAGCTTGGATTCCTTTGACACTGTCGCGATTCTTCTTGCTATCTCTTGCATTGTTCGCAAAGGTGCTGCTAGCTCTTCTTTAAGCTTGACGGTTGTTTCACTCTGGTATTGTCGCGGGTTAAGGAAATCGTTAGTGAGAGATATGTGGCCAACGAACCTTTTCTGCGAAGACGAAACAGCTCAGCAAGGCCGCACATTGTTCAGGACTAAGGGGGTTGAAAACGCCGTTGAAGATCATCTCTGTCAGGAGCAGTTCATCCCCTGTGCTGATTTCGCAAGCGACCCGGCCCTTCATCTCGATGACGTCTCCTGAAGTTGTGAATCCGAGTCGACGAAGGACCCGTTTCCT
>WSUI01000928.1:0-14085 GCA_019633595.1 Tulasnella sp. UAMH 9824
CCGTGGGTCAGGCAAACTCCTTGTGCGGCTTGGGAGATGTCTACCGCTCGCAATACAAGTACGACCAAGCCACATCGGCCTACACCGAAGCACAGAAAATCTACACTCACGTTGGCCATTCCGAGGGTTTGGCTAATGCTTTGTACGGTCTGGGACAGGTCTACTGCTCACAACACAAGAACGACCAGGCCACATCGTCATACAGCGAAGCGAAACAAATCTGTACCCGCATCGGCCATGGCGAGGGTCGGGCCAATGCCTTGTGCGGTCTGGGACAAGTCTACCGTTCGCAAGAAAAGTATGACCAGGTCATATCGTCCTACGCCGAAGCGCAAGGGATCTACTCCTACATCGGCCATGACGAGGGTCAGGCAAATGCCTTGTGCAGTCTGGGGGAGGCCCATTGCTGGCAGCGCAAGTACGAGCAGGCCACATGGTCCTACGCCGAAGCACAGAAAATCTACACCCGCATAGGCCATGATGAGGGTCAGGCCAATGCCTTGTGCGGTCTGGGAAAGGTGTACAACTCCAAACAACACTACGAAGAAGCCACATCGATCTTCACCGAAGCGCAAGCGATTTACGCCCGCATCGGTCGTGAGGAGGGCCGAGCCGATACCTTATATAATCTGGGAGAGGCCTATCGCCGGCAGGGTCACTGGCCCCGAGCCATATCATCCTACACTGCAGCGCAAGAAATCTTCGCTCGCATCGGCGATCACGACGGTGAACAGTCGGTCGCACAGGTACTTCGCACAAGGGCGGACTGGTAATGTCCTGGACCAGGACATGTGCTGAAATTACAATTCATATTCAGAGCGTGTATGTGTAAGAGTTATGCTACGAGCCCCACGGAGACACTTTCCTGACACTCTCATAACATGACAGGTTTCCTGGGCATGTTCTGGCTCAAACCAAGCGAATATTGTCGACTATGACACGGACAGATTATGTTCTGGATATTACTGAGATGTGCTTCGTGTTTCGGGGGCGCAAGACCCGTTTCCCGCACGAGTCCTGCGCGTGTTACGGGAGAGTTGGATGCTTGTCACGTCCCTGACACGGGCAATATTACCTATATCTTAAGCATATGTCGGTCGTGGCGTTGGTCTTATTTGTTCTTGCGTTTCCACTCTTCTGGTTCTACGTCGTCTCGGGTTCATGTCGCCTTCCTTGCTATTTCACTCGATCGTTTCGCTCATGTTCAAGTCGTGCTTTCCGCTCAATATGAGCTTATCTCCCCCTCTAAACTAATTGTCAGAAAGCTCATTTCCCTCGGGCTTTTAACGTGCGTGGTGCTCGCTCATTCCCTTCTGTGAACCCCCTCGAGCTCCACACTTTCCCCTCTGTCCACCTCCATGTATCTGGCATCTTCAGCTCTTTCCATGGTCGTCGTCCTCCTTCTGTCAGCTCGCGCGGCTCCAAGAACTATTTTGCTCATTACAAAGTCGCCTTTTCCAGTTCCTCCCGGTTTGCTCCCGACCCTTCACGCTTTGTCCCCTGTCACGCCATCTCTCACTCATTTGTTTACTGTATTTCATTTCACTCAATCACTTCGCTTATGTCTCAACTCTCCTCGACGCCCTTGCTCCCCTCGATAAGCTTTCCACCACCTGATAACTCCCTAGCTGCCTCAAAGCTTATATGTAAACCCGCTGCATTGCGTTTTTCTATTGCTGGCCATTGCTTATCCCCCCTTCTATTTCCACCCATTTTCTTCTGTCCACATCCATGTCTCTGACCAGTTTCTACGTTCTTTAGGACATCTTATCTTTCTTATACATGCTCCCATTCTCCTGCCGTAGCAGAGCGAGGCTTATCTTGTCCTGGTTAAGTAGACGAGGCTGTTGGGAATTTAGGAGCACAGGAGGATAGGACGAGTCCCACCAGGAGATCCACCCCCCCATATTGCTCCTTTACCCCTTGGAGTATTGGTAGTAGTATACATACATGACAGTTCGATTACTATCTACTGTTGAATAAGAGCGAAATTATGTGTTAAACTCTCTCCCCCTCGGACTAGTGTCTTCCCTCTCCGAGAGAAATCCCAACAGAGGCATGTCTATGACGGTTTTCTTCATCGGAAAAGGTTTTGCAGTTCTAGGACGAAAGCTTGCGTGAAGGTCTTACGAGTATTCCTTAGTCCTACGTTTTGAGTTCAAGCCCGCTCCCAAACCTTTAGTCATGTTCTTTGGTGGCCAGATATTCTATTTGACCTTGATTGACGTTCGATTTGCTGATGTCAAATGATATCAATCTGCTGAAGCTACATGCTAATTTATGTGTAGCAAGTTATCCAGGAAATTCGGTTTTTGTGAAAATTTGATTTCTGCCGAGGCAGCACCATAATTAAATGACTCTATCAAACAGAGCAGGTGAATTCCATTGTACCCTGATTTATTACATAATCCAATCAAGGAGGGGTCTGTGCTGTGCTGAAGCTCACTGGGACGGACAAAGCCGGGAGGGAGTTAACCACGCCCTAGCGAAACTCTTGGGTGGTCGGTGTTTGCCACAAAGCTACACCTTCCCTGACTACTTTAGGATCTCTTGAGGCACCTTGACCTTTTTTTAGTTAGATGGTCTTGCTTGGATGATTGAGGGAGGTAGGGGCAGATCCTGAAAACCTGGACTAGGGAGTATGCATAAAGCTTTCACGCCAGGCCTTCGGTCTAGCTCTAAGAAACCATTTCCGGTGAAGAAAACCGTCATACATACCAGAGTCATCAAGCCTAGATCGGATTCCCATCAACAAATTGTTTTGTGCCAGATCTACTTGTCAGAATGCAAACATTTGCATTCTATCTCGTTAGTTCATATTCACATTTATCTCGACAGCGATGTCTGTCATTGACTAGCCTATGTACCATGCATCATTTTCATAATTTTTGTAGCTAATCCCTTTTCCAACACACTTTATAATGTCGGTCTCAATACCATCAGCATCGTGCCCAATATGCTAACCTCTTCAATCTCATCACCAGTCCACCCTATGTTCAGATACCTATGTCGATAGGACTGGCACCTCGAGCGCTACAAGTTGTAGCTTACGCAAACTGGATTTCTTGAATCAGCTAGGCATGGTTTGATCTGTCTAAGCCCATGCGCATCTTAGTACCTTATATGAGCGCTACAATCTTTCACCATCGTCATTTGGGTGGTCAACAAGGAAGGACTATCTTCGCTCTCCCCCTACCCAGTATCTGTAGTCCCTCTGCTAACTAACTGCATGTTTAGGATGGTGTAACACGTCGTTCGTAGGCCCATATTGGAGCCGCCGTGTCCTCCACCAGGAGCTTCAGTACCGACCTGGGTGATTCCACTGAGCCAGGTTGGGTGAACAGAAGAGTAGGTTGTTAGTTGATGATGGAGCTTCATCTGGCTTCGTTACTTTACAAACTTGGACCTCGTAACTGAGGGTGGGTGAGAGGCGTGTGTGATTGCTAGAGCCGAGTACGTGGGTGATCGTCAGCCGCCATCACTGCTCTCATTGTCCGTGTGTTGCTGCCTGCTATCCTTCCTGGCATCTGCGAGAGTGAGTGGTGGAACGGGTTTGAAGAGAAGGATGTGCAAGACGCTGCGTCTTCTGTTGAAGTTCATCCTGACGTATTGGAGGGGGCGGCACAGGGTGAGGAGATGGCTGTGAGGGTGGTGGTGGTAAAGGGGATGCTAGAGAAATGACATTGACCATCTGGACCTGAGAGCCTAGTGGTTTCATCGCTGTCAAGGGTAAATGCGTGAGTTGGGGTGACCTAATTGGGTGTAGTGAACAGTGTGATTGGGTGAATAAACACCACACACAGCCTAGCCTATGCATGGTATATGAGCCGAAGGACAGCGAGCAGCTGCTTTTAATAGAACCTGCTTGCAAGACCGAAGCAGGGAAGAGATGAAGTATCTGGGGTAATGGAAGGATTGGGGGGGGACCAGTCAGTTGTCAGCAGTCCAGAAACGAATAAACCCATCGATCAAAAAGGTGACGTATGGGTCGAGCAAGAGCATCGACAGCATATTTTCCTCTAATCCAGCCTTTAGCTTCTCCCATGGGCACTTGAGCGGCCTCCCATTCTGCCCCAGCGGTTTCAGGCGCGATCTCGTGGAGGATGCAGGTGTAGGCTTGATACTCGGGCTCGGATAAGGCGGATTCGTGCAGAGCTAATGGGCATTCCATCGTTCGAGGATCCCTGTTAGGACGATCCTTTGAAGCGCAGCGGATCCGAGGACGTTTGGTGAACAGGAGGGGTGGGTGCGGGAGGGAGAGCAGGAAGCAAGGAAGAGGAAGGGAGGTCAAGCTGCGGAGCACCCAAGACCAAAGCGTCTATGGCCTGTCGAACAGTTATGTCTGATTCACACGCGTTCGGCTTCAACAACGCCCCAAGGCTTGGCAGGCAGCACAAGGATCAGAGGTTGTCGACATGGACCGCAGAGCAGTGCAGTCAGCAACAAGGTGAGCAAGGTGTTGTGGATGGTGGCCGAGGGCGGGAGAAATGAGAACACGCCTTTGGGTCCATCAATTTAGACAGTCTATCACTCCAAGAAGCTCCCTTGAGACGACCCCCAAGGCCTTCGGCGTGATCTCCCAACCGTCTTCTCGCTGCATTTCCACAGACTTATCCTGTCCAGCTCCTTTGTAATGACTTGCTCACTACCTCCACGTGACTGCAATCGGGATGCTGGCTCCTCGTGTGGGCAGTTCTGCAGCTGGCATCTGGCCTTAATTAAACAAGGCCACGTTCATCGACACAACAGATGACCAGAAGGACCCTAGCCAGGGATTTCTCACTCAGACTGAGCTCCCCTCAGCTCCTGCAGTGCTGGCGCTTGGCTGTGACGGCGCACGCACGTGATACAAAGTCTCAGTCAATACCAGTTGCAACAACTCAAAGGAGCAATCCTGTGTAGTTTATTAGGCTACACTCATAATGGGTCGAATACAAATGTGGGTCCTGATGCTGCTTGGTCCGTTATGCAGCAGGTGTAATACAAAGGAGTCGTTAAATCGCGAACCGTCCCATTGAGCCATCACAAGGCTTGCTCAACCAGCTCCATTTGTCGACGGGTGTTGGCGATACTTTTTGAGACCTGAACTGCTGCAATAGTATCTCCGATATGTTCAGAGATTTTAAAAGCTTGTTCATACAGGTTGATTGTGTCTCTTGGGCGACCTTGATCATGACTGACATCAGCAAGACCTTCAAGAGCGAAGGCTCTACCTCAGCTGTCACTAATGTCTGTATAAGTGTGCAGTGCATCGGAGTAGAAGGCGATCGCTTGTTCGTAATCATCTTGAAGCTGATGCACCTCGGCCAGGCTCCACAAGACCAATGCTCTCCTGTGTCGGTCACCAAGGTCGGCGAAAATTTGCAGGGCATCAGTGTACAACAGAATCGCCTGGCTGTACTCTTGCCGCAACCGATGCATGTGAGCGAGACCTGATAGAGTGTGTGATTTTCCGTAGCTATCGCTGATGTCGGTATAGATTTTCAACGTGTCGGAGTAGAACGCCGTGGCCTCGCTGTTCTTGCCTTGAAACTGAGATGCGCGAGCGAGACCTAGAAAATTTAAAGCTGTCATCTTCCTGTCGCCAATGCTGGTAGAAATCTCCAGTGCGTCCGAGTACAACGCGATTGCCTCCTGGTTCTTGCCTTGAAAGAGACGAAGCTGACCAAGACTCGCCAGAGTGGCAGCCGTTCCTTTTGTGTTGGTGGCATCTGTAAAGATGCGCAAGGCCTCAGTGCAAAATTTTGATGCGTTAGCATAGTCAGCCTGGTGTCGGTACATCTCGGCCAACTTGAGCAGAAGTTCAGTGGAGCGAGCCTCAGGAACCATTGACTCTGGGCGTCAGGATCACTACATGTTCCTGACGTTCTCCACCTCCCCGGACTTATCCCGCTCATCTCCATCTTAACTCCGCTGACTAATCAACTCCGCCTCCGTTCGGACCGAAGGTCTCCTCAAGCTCTCCGTCAATGGCGACTTCACAGTCCCATGATGAAGTCTTACATAATTGGTACCTTGCTTCTAGAAGCACGGGCATCGCTATGCTGTGCTTCCATCTTCCATGCCGTGTTTTCCACTCCTTGCAGTCGTCCGCAGCACCGGCATCTCTATGCCGTGCTTCTGTCTCATGTGTACCACATGGTCACTGTGCTTCTGTCTCGGACTTTCTAGATACGATAACTCCGGTCCTCATGTATATATACAGGCTGCGTTGAAAGGCTTCAAACCCCAATGCAGCAACCTTGTCTACCTCGTCCACTCTTGTACTCAGCAATCACTACTCTTTTGCCACTCTCAGACCTCCTGCCTCTAGCCTTAGTATCCTCCTGCGTGGGAACTAAGCTATCAAGGAACCCCCTCCTGACACTGGGGTTTGGTGTGGGGTTGGAGTGATCATTGGCTGCAATGTATCTAGGTCAGCCGTGTTGATGTGACATCGAGTGAGGATGACACACCATCCCAACCTAATGACTTGATACAATCCGTGGCTGTTGGTCGTTGACTGGGATCGGTGCTCCAACATTCAGACATAAGACAGCAAAGCCGCAGCATCAAACACATCCGGACATTCCCGGTAATGGATGGAAGGTGTCCTTGGGTGACCCGTTTGATCACAATGCTATCCTTCACAACGGCTCTGTACGGAATAGCGTTGGTCATAACCTATATCGTCACCAGTCCGTGAGCTTCTATTCCGGAATACCCATTCGATCCAGGCCTATCTCGTACACCATCCATCCCAACGCCCAAATATCGACTTTAACTGTTGGAGGCTCATCGTTCAGCAGCTCCGGAGCTGCCCAGCGAAGGGTAAACTCGTTCCCTGTCAGGGTTATGGTATTGGTGGAGGCGGAAAACATTGCTTTAAGCTGTGTTTCTGGCAGCTGCGTGCTTCCGACACGCTCTGTCTGGGCGCAAAGATCCTCTTCTGTGAGACGACGAGTGGAACCAAAGTCCGTAATCACTGCCCAGTAGTCCGAGTTCACCAATATATTAACCTGCGGAACATAGATATGAACCTGTCTGATACATTATCCCGATGTCAGCAAGACTCACACCGGCCCTAATCCACCCCCAAGATCCGTGCGCCTTTGTCAGCACGCCAGTGCGCACGTTCTACTTTTGTTCAAATCGACTTGGCACACGAAAATAAAGAAGGAAAGCACTGAAGAAGTGTTGCACATTCATTTAAGTAGATGTCTATAAAAGCCTGTATATAGCTCATAAGTCTAATCTAATGACTAATTGTCCATTTCGGCATCGTGATTGTCGGCTTCTGCCGGGGATGAACTTCTTGCTGACTGGAGTTGGAAACCCATGGTGTGCCAACTTGCCCGCTGCTCCTTGGCGTTTCTCGGCCACATTATTGCACAACCGTTCTTCTCATGATGGTCAATGTCTTGGAGGATCATTGTAAGTTGGGTTTCCCACTTCTCGCTGAGAGCCCGCCTAATCCCCCGCATCCAGGTGATATTTTCATGAGGAACCTGTCCTCATATAACTTGGGCACCTTTCTCCATCGCTGTAGCAAG
Organism: Tulasnella sp. UAMH 9824; assembly: GCA_019633595.1. Classification (NCBI taxonomy): domain Eukaryota; kingdom Fungi; phylum Basidiomycota; class Agaricomycetes; order Cantharellales; family Tulasnellaceae; genus Tulasnella; species Tulasnella sp. UAMH 9824. The sequence goes on from WSUI01000928.1 coordinate 7,533, forward strand.
CGCCAAGAGTTGATTTTTGAGGCTGGTGCACTGCAAAGGTCACGCGCGAGATGGTCAGGGTTCGCTTCAACTTTCACTCCGCTTCCAATCCAAACCACCAACACGTACCTCCTCTCTCTCCTCATCCTCCTCAAACCGCGTTTTTCTCTGAGCGCTACCCTCAACTGTCCCCTCCACTCTTGCAGCTAACCTCCGGCTATCAATGTTGCCGTCGACGCTCTCGCTCGAGTCTGAGGTCTCTCTTTTTCGCTTAAGCAAGTTCTCCATGGCCGTGCCATCAAGAATACTGACCCAGCCAGCACCACCTGGTCCGCCTTGATCTCGCCTCAGCAAAGTCTGGTCTCCAAGGATCACATGGTCTTCACCATCCGTTATCAACCCCTCCTCCAGGCTTGGGCTCACCGTCACTGGTTGGCCGTTAGGCCAAAGACACCGGTGACAGTACAACGGCACAGTCCAACAACGAACCACCGCGCTAAAGAAGGAAATGGGTGGTTCCGGTACCGCTTGGACGAGGTGCTTGCATAGATGGTAAGAATCTCCCGCTTGTGCTCCACAGTTATACTGCCAGAGTGCAACGTCTGTTTCATAGGCACGCCCGCTAACCGCTGCCTTCCTCTTTGTTTTCCAAGCCTTCTTGAATCGCTTCTGAAAGGCTGTGAGCTTTCTTGCTTGTCCAAGCCGGTATGCATCCTCCAATCGGTGAGCATGGGTCATGAAATCTGGGATGAACGCCATGCTGATAAGGTATATTACTTGGTCTAAGCGTGGCCGGTGGAGGAAGTGGAGGTAATGATGTTTCATCTGCCCCCAATGATTTTCGACAGTCATTGTGGTCCGCAGTCTTGACAGATATTTGGAGGTTGATCGGGCCCACAATGTCCAATGCATCGGTGAGTACCATTGGGTCCACATATATGCCCAGACTTCGGTTAATCCATTTTGTTTACAGTGCATGTACATCTCCGTCACCGCCGCCTTTTGGATCTCACTAACTGATACCGGAACACCAAGCTGTGTTGGGAATACCGGATGAAGAAAGAAGTGCTGGATGAACAACCGGAGGACAGCTCCTCAGTGTGGAGCAGGGCAAAACTGCTAGCTGGGATCCTTGGACTTGGTCTCTCCCGCTTCCAACAACCATTCTGGTGCGTCATCTTCATCGAAATCATGATGGCTATTTTTAATTGTGTTCTCAATTTGTTGGGACAGGTCGCCTCTGCCATCGTTTTCACTGTCAAGGTTGCCGTCGCATTCGCCGTCCCTGTCGTGTTCACCATCCCCATCGCGTTCACCATTGTGTTTGCTGTCCCCATCACCATTGCGTTCAAGGTCGCGGTCGCGGTTTTGTTCGAGGTCGCGGTCACTGTTGCGTTCGAGCTCGTGATTACCATCGCTGCTGCCGTCGTCACATCCACGGTTGCTGCTGCTGCTGTTCATCCTCTGCTGAGACAAGGAAATGGTCTTTCCTGCTATTCAGAGGACAATGCGGGGCAAGCGAGGTTGCTGTGAAGCAGCAACATCTTCGGATGTTGGCATCATGACCGAGCTACCACTGTTACTGCCGGGTTCATTCACGGGTGTTGAAGATGGGGTTGGAGCATGGCGGATTGTGATGCGCGCAAAGGGGCAATTAGGTACAGGTATGTCCTTTCATCACTTGTGTCAGGAGTGGCTTGTTGTAGCTGCGTGACTAATGGCTTACCGGTAGAGAAATAGGTTGCAGGGTGAGAGGTAGAAAATTTCAGTCAATAAAGTCGAATTCTTTCTTCGCCTCCTTGCAATTTTAATGCGCTGGCTGTCTCCTAAGGATTGCCAGTCTGGACTTGACAGCTTTGATGCAGTGCCATAGGCAAAGTTGATGCTTTGCCTCAGGAAAGACGGTGCGGAATGCATTTATCTTGGACCAGTGTTTATCGGACAGGGTGACTATCGGTTTGATTCCTCTATTGTCTTTGAAGTCCCGCAAGAATGTCTCAAGGACATTCTGTTTTGAGTGCAGTCCAGCATTGTCAGTTGTTTTGAGGAACGTGTAGCCGATGGGCAAACCCAAGCCATATGCCTCTCCCAAGAGTGCGTACACCTCATATCCCGCTCGATTCATTCCCCCTATAATTGGGAAAGGGTAAAATGAGTTAATAATTCATTGGTGTACCATGGAGGCTCTACCCTTACATGCTGAATCAAGGGCTATTTCACAAATCCGCGAACCCCATTTCTCCAGCATCGCCGGAACCGCAAAGGCAAACCCACATAAACCTTCTGGCATCTCGACATCAATCTGCTCTAAGGCATACAGCCCAACACAATTCGGTATTCCTGCTTCCAGGAGGATCACTGTGGCGGACCTCATCTCATCCGCATCTCGCACCCAGGCAGAGCGAATTTGGTTATGCCAAAAATGATAGACCGACTCGCAACTGAAGGCTTGGACTGGATGGACTGCTTGTATCGCATGCCATACCTGGTACCCACCATTTGAGTCAGTAACCTGTTCCCTTGTTGACTCTGGCAAGCTGATTTGTGCACCTGGGACATATTCCGTAGCTTTTCCACCCCGTTAATGATGATCCTCTTGACATCTTCTGGCAGGGACACTGAACAGTAAGGAACGTGGTCTCCAGTGTGTGAGATAGTGATGTCAGCATGGCTGGACCTTGCGCTGTTCTCTGGTGCATCTTGAAGCCAGATGTTGAGCTGCCCTTTGCAGTTGAAACGCACCATTTCCCCCTTGTTGCGTTGCTTCTCTGGCTCAGCTGTCTTCTTGGATTTCTTTTCCCTCTTGATATCCTGCGCGCAAGTGTAAATATACACTGGCCAACCATCTTTAAGTGGGCGACCATTCTTGTAGCTGGTTCAACCTGGGTCAGCATGCAGTCCGAAATGCAATAGCTTTATCCACTGATATATACGCACTTCCACTTCCACTTAAGGGACTTTCCAACGTGGTCAACCAGTTCCTTGGCAATTTTATCATTAGAAGAGGCTGAGAGCTCCTCAAGTGACATGTGAGCCTCCAGGTCACAATCCTGGCCCTCTCCAGCAGCATACCCTTTTAGAACATCAAGTAATGAAGCAAGTGGAACAACGGGCAGCTGCATATCCTCTTCCTCTTTCTTGGCCTCCCTCTGTGCATGTCGCTTTTCTGTACAGGCTTGGCAAGTACTTGCCCGCTCCTTATTGCGGCCTGGACCACGAGTTCTTAAGGGGAATGAGGATTGGGGTAGGTGTTTATGACAATGAGAGCAGCAGGCGGTTGCCTCAGCATCGCCCGCCGAGTTTGCGTGAGTGTCCGCAACAGCGGTAAGCGGCGACATCGAGGGCGCTTCCAGAAGCAGTGAGGGTGGGTACTGAAAGCGGCAGCTGAGGTGCCAAACAATGGTCCAGAGGCCCATCACGTGAGAAACCGAACAGTCGAAAGCTTAGTCAGAACTCTAGTCAGCAAGAAGTTCATCCCCAGCCGAGGCCAATGATCGCAATGCTGAAATGGACGACTAGGTATTAGATTAGATTTACAAGCTATATACAGACTTTTATAGACATCTAAATGAATGCACAATACTTCTTCAGTTCTTTCCTTCTTTATCTTCGCGTTTGAACGAAAAGTAGAACGTGCGCGCTGGCGTGCTGACAAAGGCGCACGGATCTTGGGGGGTGAATTGGTTCTGGTGAGACTCACCGACTTGAGGTCTCCATGGCATATGGGTGGGTTTTGATTATGAAGGTACTCCACTCCTCTGGCTACATCATCGATCTAGAGTACGGAATCTTTGATATGGTTCAAGTGAAGTGGGTCAATCTTACCAGCCATATTCGATCAGGGATTTCCCAATCTTAAGAGGCAATGAAGTCTCTTAGATTCCCGTTGGCTTCCCAAGGAAACACAAGCCAGACTATGCCCTTTGACGCGTCTTCAACAAAGCCTTTCAGTTTGATTATGTTTTTATGGGAAAATTCGACCAAGAACCCCACCTCCCTGAGGGTCAACTGAGAAAATGTTGGTGATCATGGCCGCAAATGATTGGCAAATACAACCTCTTACCCCTAGTAATCGCTCTATATTCCCCTCGGTTGGCAGCTTCAATTTTTGATTGCGACAACCTGTAACATGTTTCACAATCGCTGAGCCCTTCAAAATGCAATTGCTGGAGGGAGGGAGCAGGCGGCTACCAACCTCCGGCCCAGCATCTCTATGAGTATTCGTCTCGCTCAAATCACCGCTTTTGCTGAAGGAGGACCTCAACATCACGCGCGAAATTGTGGTGTGCCCGCCATGCAACTTGGGGGTGTCTTTTGGGAAGTCGATCAATGATGAATCGATACACCATTTGGCAAGCTTCTGCATCTTCTCCGCCTACAACAGAGGTTAGTCTAGGGGATTGCTGATATCGATTTTCAGAAGCTGGGTTGCACGCACTAATTTCTGGCTCAGCTGAAATTGACTAGATTCTCCACCTTCATCAGGTCCGGAGGAACAGTTAGAGTTGGCATCATAGCTGTCGTCTCGTTGCATCGTGCTCATGGTGTGGAGATATTACTACGCTGGGTGGCTCAGTGGTCGGGTACAAGCTTCGCAAGGGGAGAGTGAGCGGACAGAGCACCTATGTGCAGGCAAGGGGTTGGTTCCTCAGATTGCCTTTAGTACACCCACGAGCCACCACCACGCCTCTGGTTGGCTTTTGCTTCAAGCTCTAGAGTCGCGCACCCACCAGCCTGGGCTCCTTCTAGACCGTACATTTGAATTTTCCTAACTTCACTTCCAATGGAGTTGAGGTTCGACCGCACCAGTAATACTCTGATCTGTTTCGGGGACTGACAAGCTCTCCGCTCGCTTCTCGCTTGGCTTGGATTGACCTGATTGTCTGGAAGATTTTGTCAGTCACAACAAATAGCTGCAGCAGATAAATGCATTTAGCTTTCTTCCGTCGCTCAGTGTGCCCAGAGAATTAGCAACTCTCATAGTCATGCTTATCTTGCTTGAGTGAGTAGATGATTTGCATGGGGTGGTCCACAGGAGTAGCAATGACCCCGGGCAACATTTGGCAACAAAACCAGCCTCACTGTATGATATCTTGTAAAACACCATCAAAATTGGTGATATGCGCCTTAGAGCTCCGGGGGACATTTACTCACCCCGAAACCCATCCCCTGTCGGATCAGGTCCGATGAGAATAGGCTTGAAGTTGCGGTGATACCCATGGAATTAGGCAATGGGCCCACCCCGACTGGTACCTAAATCAAACACCAAACCTGTCGAGAATGGAAGGTTCAATCGCGCCCCCTCCCTCGCAAAGAAGGCGAATACCTGCGGAAGGTTCTTCAAACCATGTCATAGTAATGTAAGTTATGAAAGGATTAGACGCATTGGGGGTGCTGGCTCTGTTTTGGTCATGAAGTAAGGGCATGCGAACAGCAGAAAATAGAAGAACGGATTGCTGTCTTGTCTAAAAGTGACACAAATCTCATGCTATTTCTTGTGATTGAATCTGGTTAGATGCTCGAGTGATCCCTGTAGCTGAGTCCATGGCTGGTTGTTGGCCAGGGTCACTGCTTCATGGTGCTCCGAGCTGGATCATGCGGGCGATGTACCCTCAACATCCCTAGTGTGACGACCTCGTCACATCTATGGTCATGTGCCCCGCGTTTCCCCACCACGTGACTCTGTCCCCACATCCTCTCCGATCACTCAACACCTCACCACTACCACACATTCCTTACTCATCCCCTCATTGCACCCATGCCTTTCTTACTCATGCGACGCGTAATCTCTTCCATCGTATTCCACCACATTCTTTACCATTCTAGGATATTCTAGGTACAGCCACTCTTTAGTATTTAAGTACGATGGAATGAGGAGGGTTGTTCCTCATTCCGCCTCTTGTCTACTTCTCTACCATAGCAATACAACTCCTCTCAACAATCGTGCTAGCGTGTCGTCCCTGCCTAGTGATCTCGCTCTGATAACCATAGTCCAAGCCCTCTACCCATAGTCCCACAGTCAGATACGCCTTGCTCGGTTTCTACATCCATAGAACCTTGACATTAGGCGGAATCTTCCTTCGAGCAACTCGTATCCATAGTCCATGCCAAAGGCCCCACAACTCCAAGAAGAATCACAGCTTAGTCCAAGTACCCTCAAGTACCTCCAAAGGCTCAGAAACATCAAAGAAGAATTCAAAGTCCTCGACCTTATTGAACCACAGTACGAATACCCAGTAACTGCTCAAGTCTTCACCCCAGTCATCTACCTCAAAGCCAACGGAGCACCCTACAACTTTAGGAAAAGAATCTCCAAAGCAACTAGACACTCCCACATCGATATCACCCACTGTCCACCGGAAACCCTTGTGTATCTCCTCGACACCTTCCCAGCATCCGATATCTCCTTCACTCGAACCAATCTCCTGATCCCCTACATCCCCACCACCAAAGCTATTGCTAGAGCCTATAAGGTGCTCCCAGTCGACATCATCATTGAGTACGAAAGTATATGAGCAGTTCAGAACTCCCGTACCTGCAATACAGAGATCAATCCGACACCTCAGACTCCACG
>WSUI01000929.1:0-14068 GCA_019633595.1 Tulasnella sp. UAMH 9824
GGCGCGACCGTCCGCGGGCGCCCGAAGGCTCGAAACTCGGCGCGGGCAAAAGAGTAATTTGCGATGGGACCGCTTCTGGATCCCGCTTGACCACTGCTAGATACCCGTGGTGAGGTTGAGGTTCGAAGCCGCAGTTCGACAAGAAGTGGAGGAGGTTTGGTGGATATGACAACACAGACGCGGGAATTTTGCCGGAAGCCCAGCCAAACCCCCGCTAGACCCTTATGTATCCGTCCATCTTGACACCAACCATTACCTGCTCATCACTCTCTCTTCCGACCTCTGGAGCCCATAGTTTCAGTTTATTACAACATTATGGAATCCCAGAACGCGTATGAGATGTTCGTACCCCCATGAACGTCAAGCTCGCACTCCCCCAGCTCACACTTGAAATCGCTTTCACAGCTCGAATTCGCCGAATACCCAAGAGACCATATTCGACATTGACCATCGCATCGAAGCGTTACTCGCGACCCTTCCAGATCCCAACCAGTCAGCCCACTCACCACAGCTGATCGAGTTGCGTCGACGGAGAAACGCCTTGGTATCACTGTACCAGCTCCCGGTGGAACTTCTCCTCACCATCGTTCGGTTCTACCTCAAGGAGGTCGCGGTATGCGGACGTCACTACTCTCACCTCACGAAATTATCACTGGTCAGTACGTCCTTTAAAAACATTTTCGAAGAAGGGTCAGAGTTCTGGGCGTGCATCGGGGCAGCACTACCGATTCCGGGGGTGGAGATGTGCCTCGTCAGGTCTCGCAATCAACCTCTAGATATTTATCTTGACAGCATAAAATACGCTGTTCAGAAGGAAGCTCCATCCATTAACACGGGCAAGTGGGACGAAGTTTTCAACATTCAAAGGGCTTACGAGAAAGCCTTCCTGGATCGCGTCCTGCCCCACTTTTCAAGAGTACAAGTCGCATCTCTGAAAATTGAAACCGAGTCGTGGGTCTCACTTCAAACGGTCCTCGGCTCTCCAGCACCACTACTGGAAAGTTTCAGTATCGAAGGAGGAGGCGCCCGAGACCCGTTTCCTGTTCCTCCAGTAAACGGAGTGGAGGCGTTTTCCGGACATGCTCCGAGAATGAAGGCACTCAGCATCGGGAAAAAACTCCACTCCCTCGTTGGCTGTTACAAATTTTCCGGTCTCTCTTCTTTATACATTTGGTCTGAGAACACGTTGGTTGCGGACAACATCATCACCATTCTTTCGGGCTCGCCCAATCTTTCATCTGTCGTAATCATCGAATGGATGACAGCTCGCGGTTTCGACCCATCTCTGGGAACGAAACTCACCACCGACGCGCCTCCCCAAACCAAACCATCTTCCCCATTTTACTTCCCAAGCTCTGCAACCTGACTTTGCGGCTGGAGAGTGCGGATCGAATTCTGTACGTGTTAGAGCACATTCAAAGCCCTTCTTGTTCCCATCTTGATTTCCGGCACGGACGCACAACTGCCCACCCGCACTTCGTCAAACGGTCACTGGATCCATTCCTTCCAGCTTTTAGACAAGCTCGCGGGTGGTCGGACATGAGCATTCACCTGGGATGGCTGAGTGGGTTTCAATGCGAGGAGGATGGCCCATCGGTCTTCATACAGACATCCAGCGACACACTAGACTCGCCGATCCAAGTAACAACCTTACTAGACTGGATCATCGAGGCACGCGCCAACCACCCCTCAAACCCGGAGAATAGCCTTATACTCAGGGAGCAAGGTGTGCGTCTCGACTGCAGCCAGCCAGAGATACTCACTCGGCTTCAACGACTCGGGATCATCGGTACTCTGATACTCGACGGCTCCACATCCAACCAAGAATGGTTACGCAAGCTGATGGAAATCAACTGGCCTACCCCCGATGACAGCACCAAGTTCTTCCTACCTGATCTCGGAATGCTTATAGTCAGCGGATTCACGAGACCAGGTAAAGAGCTTGAGGAGATCCTACAAGTGCGGTCCGGCAAGTCTCCCCTGCCCACGGGTGACCAGCCTCAACAACTCCCGCGACCACTCAAGTTTCTCAAGATGGCAGGCCATAGTCCAAGTGGCTATCTGAGAGCCATCAAATCCATAGCGGGGGAGGACCGCGTTAAAGCCTCCATATATAATTTCTCGTCCTTCGAAGGCACAGTAGGTGGTTATTCTCCCCAAGCCCTGCACGATTAGCTGTTCTGATGTGTCAACCCCTACCCTGCAACTTTCACGCACACCGCGCAGCTGGAAAGATCCATATACACTTGATACTAGCGATGTTGGATGTGATTTTTCTTTGTCAGCTAGGGTCGGAGCCAATCCAAATTTCAGGCTTGTTAATGGTGCTGAAGAGATCCATCCATTGCAGGGAGTACTGACACTGGCAATGACCCCAACTACATCCAGTATTAAATAGAGAATATAAATATAAGTGCGCTCAGAGAATAAATATCTATATAAATAAAGAAATAAATTAGGGTTGACCCACAGGTGGGGCAGTCCTCCCGAAACGCATCAAACGAACTAGCCGGCCCCGAGCTCGCTGCTGAAGACCTTCGGGAACGGCAAGGAGAGATATCTTCGGACTGGATGGTGCGACAGTTGGAGGCTTTCCACCTTCAGCTTGGTTCACCATGTCCTCTGGTTGGAATTCGAGTTGATCGCGTTCCCTTTTCTTCTCCTTTTCATCCCCCTTGCCCCCGCTCCCAATGGTAGAACTAAGGTTTTGAACGGGTTGAGCTTCGGCTACGACCGCATCAAGCCGCCTCAGCTCCTGAATCCGCCGTTCAATCTCTCTCATAGTGGGACGTTGGGCAGGATTTGTGGCCCAGCATTCATCCAAGAGCTTCCACAGGCGCTCCTCCAGAGCAGGCTTGCAGCTCATTCTCTTTCGAGCAGGTGCTAGGCGAGGCGGGCTTCCCGTGACAAGGGCTACGATCAACGCTGTTTCATTCGTGAAGTTTCTGAACGGAATGGCTCCGGTGAGGATCTAGAGATAGACAGTGTTAATATAATGAGCAAATGTTCGCATCAGGTGATGGAGATGAGCTTACGTTCAATGCAAGGGACGCAAAACTGTATACGTCACCCTTCAAAGATTTGGGTAATATCCCGTCGACCAACTCTGGAGCCATCCACCTCACGTTCCCCGCACCCCGGTTGGAGGAAATCAATCCTGGGACGGTTTCCACCAGAGACCTGCTGAGGCCAAAATCAATGATAACAGCTGAACCGTCGTCGTCAATGAGAATGTTGTCCTAGACGGTACGGCGGTTAGCTCATCGTGACGGTTCGATGAAGAGAGCAGAGCCGACTCACCGGTTTGATGTCCCCGTGGACGACGGGAGGCGCGAATTGATGCAAATAAGTCAAACCTCGTGTAATTTCGTGCAGCTAAAAGAAAGTATACTACTTTTAGTTCGAACACACATACGTTTGTCTTTCAGAGTCGTGACGTACAAGCTTCAGGCGGTCGCAATCTCGATGCAAGTTGATATACCGCTGGACATTGCCATTAGCGTACCAAGGCGAAATAAGAGCAATTGAAGGCTGAATTGTAAAGCCCATGAGCGGGGCAATATTAGGGTGGTGGAGGTTCCGCCATATGGAGACTTCCTGAGTTAATTTCTGTGAAAGGGGGATTGGTAGAATCCGGGATGTTCAGCTCAGGGGTACTCTTGTGGCGATGCGGAAATGTTTCTCACCTTTAGAAGTTTCCCCTCCGTCTCTTCTAACCGAGTGGCACGGCGGAGCACCTTTTCAGCTACCTTTGAAAAGTGGAGCATCCCATCAGCTCGAGCTCGAGACACTTCGAGTACAAGGGATAACGATGCTTACCAGTTGTCGACTTTGGTCCGAGTAAGTCGTCTCGCACATCCACACATCACTGAAGCCTCCCGAAGCGTGCGGTATCCCCTGTATCCGTCGATACCGTAGCGCCGGCAAGCCCGGAAACGCAATGCACTCGGTCCACTGTCCGTTCGGTTCTTGGGGCAATGCCCGTCGTGGAGGCATCGGGGTGGAGGGTGCGCTGCGAGGACGAGCGCGCTGATCCGAGGTTGGGAGCTGAGGTCGGGGTTTTGGTGGAGGCTCCGAGCGTGGGTTGGTCACCACGGAGTGGCCAAAATCCTCCGAGGGGAGACTATCGCCTACGGCACCATCAGCAACGGATGTGGGAGGCTCGCTAACGCGTATGGGACCCAAAGCCTTGGATAAAGAGTCGAATATTTCGGGAGCCGTTGGGCGCTGGGAAGGGTTCGGCCTCCAACACCACGCAGCGATATCCCAGACCGGACCGTATGCCACTCGGTCAGGAGAAGCCCACGGTGGCCGATGCGGATGCGTCCGAAGGAGCCGGAAAATCCTGTGATTGTACTGTTTCCCCCTGAGGATCTGCGCCAACCGCGGAATATTAGACCATAAGGTTGGCGCCCAGGTGAGAAGTCCAACGCACCTCTGCAATGGTGAGACCAAAGTCGAACACATCTTCCTCAAAGCCTTGGCCTTGGTTTCGCGATTGGCAAAAATCGTATAAAAGGGCTCGGTTGCCTGTTACGAGGATTTTGGTGATCCCTACTTGACTATGGACGATGTTGGACGCGTGCAGTGCTTTGAGGGCATCGCAAACCTGGAGGACCTGATGAAGGATGTTACTGCTTCTAGTTGCCCGCCGACCTTAAAATCGCTATTGCTCACCAGAGCACCTCTATCCGCTTCGGGGTAACTCTGTAAGTACACGAGCATCGGAGAGAGGTGGAGGTATGGAACAGCGTAATACCATTGTCGCGTTATCTTACATGCTCCGTAGAACTGCAAGATATGCGGGTGGCGTGGCACAGCTCTCCACACAACAGCCTCCCTATCTGCCGAACGGTACTGAGTCACAAACAAGTTCAGTATGTGTGGCACACCGGGTGGGCTGGGAATAAAGGGGGCGCTTACTGCAGTGCAAGGCCGCTTCAGGAGAACTCGCCCAATGGTGATGGCCGATCCTCGTGAAAATCCAGGCAAACCCCTATGAGGCCCCTCAAGGACAACGCCCATCCGGAGGTTATCGAGAGGAAATTCTAACGAAGGGTCTTGATCGTCGGACGCAGACAGCACCTCGACGACCTGACATATAATAGCCTGTTGGAAGCGAAACGGAAACCATGAGTATCCTAGAAACTCCTGAATCAAGGGCTACCTTACCGGTTCTTGAGGTTGGTTTTCGATGTCCTGGGAGTTGTTGCCACCAGTAACCTTAGTAGGTTCGGTGGTGGTGATGTTATCTTTTCCTCTCGTCCGTGACCAAGATATTAGCCGGTGCATGGTTGACGTCGTGGTTTACGTTGAAGCGCTGTGAAACCGAGAAAAGGGAGAGGAGGACGCAGTTAGACTTCATAATGGCTCGTGTGGTTCGGAAAACTATATAAGCGATCGGTGAATAACTCACTTCGCCTGAACCGCTTCGTCATTGGGCAAGTCCCCGACCACCGGCTACGTGCAAGGGAGGGGACTTGCGTGGTTTATTGATCTAGGAAACCGAAGACCCTGCTCTGGGTGGACCAAAATAATCGGCCCGTTGCGCCGTGGTGATTGGTCGGATCTGTTAGTTTAGGAGGATCGCGAACAAGGAATGGAGGGGGTCTGGGAAATCAGGAGCTCCTTCCCTGGATTCTTGGTGCAAGCAAGCGTTCCAGAATTCTAAAACAGAAAAGAAGAAACGCTCGAGTAGCCTAAGGGTCTCGCTTGACTTCATAGAAGGAATCACAGGAAAGCCCTTAAGAACGCGGACGCATCGGGCATCAGGGTGACGCGGTGCTGCTGCGGCCAAGCATTGGCCTACCTCAGAATAGAAACATACAGTCAGAGTGATCCTCTGTGAGAAACGATTAAGTTTCATTGAATAGGATGAGGAGAAATAAGGCTCACTGGGAGGTCACGGCGTCGCGCTGAACGTATGTGGGTCACGTCCCAAATGGCGGGACTGAGTGTGAGTTGCGCGAGCAAACTTTGGAGTGTTCATACATCGAGTTTCCCCAACAGGATTGGAGAATGAACCATGCGTATATTTTTTTGAGGGAACTTGGCAATTCCTGAATGTTTGTCTTGAACGGGAGAGTCCGATGACTGCGCCTCCCGCTGTGTGACGCTCACCGCCATGTGACTGATCATCCTCTTACCAGGTCAGGCAGGTCCTCATAGCTACTAATTAAGGAGAGTTTCAAGCAAGGCCTTAAGCCAAAGCCACCTGAGGATCAACGCTATAATTAGGTGGTTACGACCGTCGTTATGTTTCCAGAGGACCTCTCCCTCAGTCACGCGAGCTCTTGTACCCAACCCGATCGTTGCCACCCAAGATTGATCCAACATAGGGTAGTGGAGATAGGAAAAGATAGCGCGGAGAGATATGTCGACCAGGAGGAACGGTCTGGATAGGCGACGCTGCACGCTGCCTGAAGGGCCGAAAATGAAACACGAAAAGCTTCGGCGAAAACCGCTCACGTACGAGTTTCCACATACAGACGTGCCCGCCTTCCCACTTCCGGAAATGGTAATAAACAGGGCCCCGGTCCCGTAAACTAAGCGAGGCGCTCCATTCCATCCTCATTCGGGATGTTCCAAAGAGCAAGAAGCAGCGTTCGCGGGGTGAGGGATTTTTCATGATTCAAACAGCGAACAGAACTTTGTGAGTCGAGGAAACCTGTTTCATTCGAGAATCGTCACAGACCCCTGCTGTGCTTTGCGCCGCAAGAAGCCGGGGTGAGCGCTGAGTGATGGCGGTGAACAGCACAGATCCGGAATATTCGAAACTCCGAGCCCTCGGTGATAGGCGGCCGTAACGCCTGTTCGGCCCGCTTCGTCAGCGGATAAACTTCGGATGGTATTCTATGTTTTGGTGGCAGAGAGCTTTTCAAGTTACATCCATGCAAATTGGGAATATAGATTAGAAAATAAATTAAGAGTCGGCAAGAACCCGGGAAGTCTTTCTTCCGAAACCCATCAAACGAACCAGCCACCACCTTCAGGAGACGACAAGAAAAGGTAAACTCGAACTAGGCGGCGCTCCAGGTGGAGGTTTCTCATCTGTAGCTTGGTTCAACATCTCCAGCAGGATGTCTAGTTGTTCGTGTCGCATCTTCTGTTTTGCTGAGACGGCCTTGTCCTCGTTTCCGGTGGGAACAGGGGGGTTGCTGACACCGTGGGCTTCGGCTAATGCCGCCTCAAGTCTCCCCAGCTTCTGAACTCGCCCTTCGATATCTCTCATAGTGGGACGGTCGGCAGGGTCCGTGGCCCAACATTGGTCTAGGAGTTTCCATACGGGCGTCTCCAGAGCCGGGTTGCAACTTATTTTTTGCCGAGTAGATGCAGGAGAAGGCGGAGTTCTGCCAAGAAGGGCCTTGATTAAAGCTGCATCCTTGACGAAGTCTTTGAACGGAATCGACCCGTTTAGGATCTGACATGGAACTGCGTTGGTATCCTGGAATCAAGCTCGCACATGGCGCTGGAGCCGGACTTACGTTCATTGCGAGGCACCCAAAACTGTATACGTCGCCCGCTAAAGACTTGGACAGCGTGCCATCGATCAATTCTGGAGCCATCCACCTCACGTTCCCCGCACCTCGGTTGGAAGAAATAAACCCAGGAATACTTTCTACGAGGGACCTGCTGAGGCCGAAGTCGATGATCAACGCTGAACCGTTATCGTCGATGAGAATGTTATCCTGGACGATGCAGCGTTAGTTGATCGTCGCACCGATTTTGTCGAGAGATAGAGGTGCTATACCGGCTTTATGTCTCCGTGGACGACGGGGGGTGTGAATTCGTGCAAATAAGTTAAACCTTGGGCAACTTCGTGGAGCTAAGGGAAGCGTAAAGTCTTTAGTTCGAGCGTCGACAGGGTCGACTTTCAGAGCTGTGACGAACAAGCTTTAAGCGGTCGCAATCCTGATTTCGAAGTCGAAGCGACCGGATATAGTGCTGGACACTGCCATTTTTGTACCAAGGTGAAATCAGGGATATCGAAGGTTGAAGCGTGAAGCCCATGAGGGGAGCGATGCAAGGGTGACGTAGGTTCCCCCATATGGTCACCTCCTGGATCAATTTCTGTAGGCACTGTTCGGGCAGAGAATTCAAGTTGGCGGACCTAGAGACGTCGCAGCGAGGAGGCATAGTGTTTCGTACCTTGAAAAATATCTTTCCCGTCTCGCATAACCGGGCAGCGCGGAGTACCTTTTCAGCGACCTTGTCACATGGAAGCTTGAATTTGAGACCTCGCAAGTTTAAAACAAACGGCATGCTTACCAGCTGTCGATCTCCATCCGAGTAAGTGGTTTCGCACTTGTATACGTCGCTGAAACCTCCTGAAGCATGCGGGATCCCCTGCAGCCTTCGATAACGTCGCACAGGTAGGTTAAAGAATTCGTATGGAGCACACTCGATCCAGTCCCCACTGGCCTCTGGGGGCGGCATGAGTCGCCTAGGGATTGGGGCGGACGGTACCCTTGGAGGGTGAACGGCCTGATTTTGGGCGGTGAGTTGAGTCGGGGGTTCTGGCGGAGGGACCGGGTGTGGTACCGCCGGCGCGGAGCTTGGAAGCTCTAGAGGGGGGCGGTCACCCAAGACGGCATCGAAGCCAGAGACGGGGGGCTCGGTGACGCGAACCAGACCCAAAGACTTGGATAGAGATTCCAATACTTGAGGCACGGTGGGTCGGAACGCAGGATTCGGCGACCAACAGTAAGTAGCCATGTCCCAGACCGAACCGTATGATGCCCGGATGGAGGAACCCCAAGGTGGCTGGCGCGGGTATTTTCGAAGAAGCCGGATTTTCCAACGGCTGTACCGCTTCCCTTTGAGGATCTATGCGAGTCCCGTCTATCAGACCGTCGGGGTGGAGCCAAGGACGCGAGGCCCAACGTACCTCTGCAATGGTGATGCCCAAGTCGAATACATCTTGTTCAAAGCCCTTGTCTTGGTGCGTTCGCGATTTGCAGAAGTCATAGAGAAGGGCGCGCTTGTCTGATACGAGGAGGTGGGTGATTCCTAGGTGACCGTGAACAATATTGGAAGAGTGTAATGCTTTGAGAGCGTCGCAAACTTGGAGGACCTGTCGAATGGTGTCACTGCTTGGAGTGGCTTCGACCAAAGGTAGTGTGGCTGTTGCATACCAGCGCCCCTCTATCCGCTTCAGGGTCCGTATGCAAGTAGACGAGCATTGGGGAGAGATTGGGGTAGTATGGAACAGCATAATACCATTGCCGCGTCACCTTACATGCTCCTAAGAACATCAAGATATGGGGGTGGCGTGGCACTTCTCTCCACACGACATTCTCTCGATCGACCGTGCGGTACTGAGTCAGAAAAGGTTCAGAAACAATGGGATCGGCGTCGGTGGAACTATCGACCGCTTACCGTAGTGCAGGGCCGCTTTAGCAGGACTCGCCCAGAGGCAGGGAACGAACCTCGCGAAAATCCAGGAATGCCCTCGTGGGGCCCTTCCAGGGACAAACCCGTCCTGATGTTGTCGAGAGGAAGTTGCGAATACGGCGGTTGATCTTCGAACGCTGACGGCACCTCAACTACTTCACATACTATGACCTGTTTGAAGCAGAATCGGAACCATGAGAATAGCAAGGAGCTCCGAGCCGATCGAGGTCGCCCTCACCGATTCTTGCGAGTCACTTCGTTCTTCGACCTCCTCAGAGTCATTTTCACCTCCAGCGGTAGCAGCCCCAGAGATAGTACTGTTACCTGTCTTGCATGGCCAAGGTATTAGCCGGTCCATAGTTAACGTAGAGAGTGATGTTTGAGCGCTGCGAAGCCGAGAGGAGAGGCGAGGGGGCAGTCAATTGATAATAGCCGTGTGGTTCGAGAGTCTTTATAGGTGATCGGCTGATAACTCACTGGTGTAGACCCAGCCCTATCGCCGGGCACGTTCCGAGGACCGGGGACGTGCAAGTGAAGGGGCCTGCGTGGGTTATCGGTCCATGAAAACGAAAAAATCTTGATTATAGTGAGCTGAAGACTCGACCCCGTAGGGTCCCCTGATTGGTCTGACCCGACCGTCAGGAGGCTCTCGAACGGAGAGTTGAGATGGTCTGGGAAGTTCGGGTCCATCCCTGGATTCTTTATGCGAGCAGCGCTCTGAAAAGAAAACATGCCACATCCTCATTGTGCCAGGGTGTCGTTCAGCAGCACATTGAGCAGGTCACGGAGGTTCAGCCACCCGGGCGATGCGGCCGACGCGGAGTTCCCCCAAGTCGAGACTCCTCAAGACGCCACAAACAATAGAGTGGTCCCGTATGAGACCTGATAAGTTCCACTGAGAATTATAGGAATTATAAAACTTACGAAAAGGTATAGCCTCGTCCCAGATGTTTTTGGGGGACATTCAATGAGGGCGCGGGGACGTGTTGTTAGTCGTACGAGAAAACTCTGGGCAAGCCACACTGAGTTCCATCAAGGCACTTGGGGCCGAGACTTTCCAATTGATTTTTTGAGAGGCGTCAGTTTTTAAACGTTTGTCTTGAAGATGGCCGCCCCTCCCGTATCGCTGGTCGTCCTCTTCCCGTGTCAGGCTGTTCTTCATAGCTGCCAATTAAGGAGCTTCTATTAGAAGGGTTCTAAGACCAAAGCCACGCGAGTACCCAAGGCTAAAATTAGATGCTTTTCCAGCGTGATGTCTTTGGAGAACCTTTGGCTTGTCACACAAAACTCTTGTGCCACACCGGACCGAGACCAATCCAATGGAGTCCATTGGAGAGAATTGAAAGATGTCGTGAAAAGATATTTCGGTCAGGAGGAACGGTCTGGATCCACAACGCTGCATCCCAAGGAACTGAAAACGAGACGTGAAGCGATGCACGCTTCTGCGAGGGCGATTCGTGCAAGAGTTTCCACATACAGACGTGTCCGTCTAATTACCTCCGGATAGGGCGAAAAACAAGGGCCCTGCGCCTGTCAAGGAAAGGGAGACGCTTCATTCTATGTTCCTAAGAGGAAGAGAAGCAGCAGTTATGGGGTCAGGGATATTTTGGTGATTCCAACGTTGAACAGATCTTCAAAGTCTGTTTCATTCGAGAATCGTCACAGACCTCCGATGTGCTCCGAGGCGCGAAAAGCCGGTTTGCACTGTACAAGAGTGGTGGCGGTGAACCCGGAAGGAACGGAACTCCGAGGCCTCGGTGATAGACGGCCGTAACGCGTTGTTCGGTCAACTTAGTCAGCGGGTAAACTTCGGATATTATTGTGATGCTTTTGCTATTTCCAACGGCTGAGAGCTTTCCAAGTTACATACATGCAAATCCAACAGACGATGATACATGGATAAACAAGCAAACAGTGGGTAGTGAGAAGGAAGGTATGAAGAGGACAATAAAACAATGTGGGCCGAGATCCGGGGAATATACGAGGTATCTGGAAAGAGGCAAACAAGAAATATGACAAAAAAAAGATGATATGCATTCGACTTTCAAATTGATGGTCTGAGGCGGACGTGTCCCGACTTTGGCGTCGGTATGGCGTGAATGGTCGTCGACGATTCAGCGTTGGTGCCGTACATCTGTCCGCTGGACCTTCGACTTCGCTACAAGCAGGAAGGTCCGCGTTAGCACCAACGTCATTCCGTCGATTCCTCAAAAAGTGAACTACCCACCTTACTCCTCTGACTTCCACTCCGATCCACGTAACCTCCACCACTCTCCTTCCTTCCAAACTCCATATCACCCTCGTCCACGACCTGAACCTCGATCGAACACGCTTGGCCCTGGAACGCTCTGCCACTGCTCTTCATCCACTCCTGAGCTTCCTTTCGTTGAGCTTTACCGGTTCCGTCGTCCTCGAGACCTTGCTTGTACGTCATCTTGGGCGTGTTCGGGTTCGACGATCTCGTGCGGGACTTGCGACTTCCATTGCTGGGAGTAGGCGTGACGACGTCCGCACGCGGGTAGCTCCTCGGAGAGTCCATCGGGGGTTGAGGTGGGAGCGGCCGGGTCGGCGCCCTGTTAGGACCCCTCTGTCCATCCCTCGTTTTCGTCGACCTTTGGCTGCCGGAACGGACGATGTTGGCCGGGCTTGACGCAACGCGGGTACGCGGGCTCTGGATATCCACCATCGGTTCTCCTTCAAGCAAGGCCTGCGGAATCGGGATGCGGGCCTTGGTCTTGGACCTCGTCTTGACAGGGCTAGTCGGAGCACCGAAAGTCGAAGACGAGTGCGGCCTGGTCGGGGTGGCCGGGCTGACTGGGTTCGACTGGGATCGGTTCCTTCGGACGGTGGTCGAGGCGGTGTTCGGCAACTGCCCTTCTTCATCCTCACCCACTGCCTCTGCGAGTCTTCCCTCCTCGTCCACTACGATGATCGGCTTCGGCTGCGAACCCGACCTCTTCCTCGAAGCAGCGGCACGCCTGGACCTCGAAGAGCCGGTGGACGACACCGAATTCTTCCGCACCGGCCTCGGTTTAGGAGTCTTGGATTTCGGTGGGGCGAGCGGCGCGGGCGCGAACGACGGTGATGGAACGGGAGCAGGTACAATGTCCGAATTCAACGGCGACAAGGGTCGCGGAACCTGCCTTGCCTTCTGTTGAGTCTTCGGGGACCCCTTCTCCTGCTGCTGAGAGGACACCGGCGGTTGCTGAGCGGCCTTCTCCGCTTCCAACGACTGGTCGAACTCCTTCATCGACAATATGTGCCGGCTCGAATAAGGTTTCGACGGCCTGGGTGCACTATGAACTTGAGCTTGTACGGGCACCGGGGCAGGTGGAGGGGGTGACTGGGTCGATTCGGGTCGAGAAGGTGGGAGTGGTTTGGACTGCGTTCGCTGCCGGGCTTCCGCAACTGGCTCTTGTGACGGTTTCCGCGCATCCAAAAGCTTCTCTCTCCCACTGAAACTGGGCTTCGAGGTGGGGATCGGCACGGGCAACGCAACGAAACCAGGCCTCGACGCCAAACTGTGCTTCGAGCCCTTCCCACCGATAGACCGCGGTAGCAGCTCTTCTTCAACGTCGATCTCCGCCAACAGCCCTTCGTCCAGCTCCCCATCAAAGTCATCATCGTCTTCGTCAATGTCGATTTCGTCCAACTCCTCGGGCTCGGGCTCCTCTATGGTTTGCGGAACGTGCACGCGGCTCCGGCTTCGGGACTGGTGTCGGTTGTAAGGTGGAGGTGGAGTGGGGTAGTTTTGAGGGTAAGGATGTTGAGGGGGTTGAGCACCGCTGGAAGCCCTGCTCCTGGGTGTCGTGGTGGGGATATGAGTCGTGCTGTTGTTCCGACTGGCGCCGGGGATCGTAGGTATGTGAGTGGAACTCGGGTTCCGGCTTGCACCGGGTATGGTTGGTATCTGTCCCGAGCTTCCATTGCGATTCATCGGCGGTGGCACGACGTGGGTGCTGCTCTGGTTCCGGCTCGGGATGGTCGGGGCGGTCTTGTACGAACCCAAGCTCCAAGTTGAAGGATTGTCGGACGGCGTTGGGATATTCGGGAGGGGTTTCCCGTAGCCGGATGGAGCAGGGGTGAGGAATGGGTTGGTAGTGGTGGCGGCGTCCTGGTCGTCGGGGTTGTATGGTTCTAGGCCATCCTCTCCTTCCTCCTCTTCCTCCCAAGCTGACTCCAACCTTCCTCCCATCCCAGCACCCCGACCGGTGTTCGTATTCGTGACAACCGAATCCCTCTCCCAACCGCGTCGCGATCCCCGTGAGTACCTCGAATCCCGAACACTCGGGTCGTATGAGGAGCTGGGTGGTAGAGAGCGTCCTCCAAGGCCACCCGACGGCAAAGGCGTCAAGAACGGGTTCGACACCACTTCCTGCTGATCTCCACCAAAACCACTCCCCAAATCCGAATGAGACCACCGAGACTTCATGTCCGGCCACCCTGCCTGCTGGGCCTCCGCCTCCGAATTCGGTACTGGCAGCAAAACCAACACCGACTCGCGCTTCCCATCCGGTCCTTCTTTCACCGGTGACGTCGGGTCCAAGTCTCTCGGGTCGGCTTCAAAGACGTAATACTCCTGCTCCTCTCCCTCGTCGTCGTCGCTCTCCGTGTCTTCGTCGTATTGCTCGCTGACCTGGTGCTGCTTGGTCCGACCGTTCTTGCCAAAGGTTGC
>WSUI01000093.1:0-67829 GCA_019633595.1 Tulasnella sp. UAMH 9824
TGTCCCGCGATAGAGGAAAAAACCAACCCATATTGGGTTCTGGGAACCCCGCGCCGAATACGTGGACGTACCACTGTTATAGATCTTCGATCCAAAGTTATTAAAACTAGCGCTTCCGTGGGCCTCGGTGACTTTTTTTTTTTGTGGTGGGGACGAAACCGATTTACCGGCGCCGGTTGTTCCTCTCTTCCACCGGGACCCGGCGCAACTCGGGCATTGGCTACCGCTCGAAGCGGCTTCCCGTGGGGAGGAGTCCTTGCAAGTGTGAGGCTCCCCGTCGGCAACCCATCTGGGTAAAACCGGCGTCCTACTCACTAAAAACCCCGGAATTTATACGCTTTGATCCAACACCGGTGGGCCACTCCCCGCCCCCTCCGGTGGGTCACTGGTCCCGGCGACATTCCTCCCGATCTGTTGACCGGTTACGCTGGGGGTTCTGACACCCCCATTGAGGAATCCCTCAGAAGAGGATAGGAGCCACCTCAACGGAAGCTCCTCCCCCCCCCTTTCGGGTTGCCATGAGGCCTAGATACATAGCTCCCTCGGCTTCACGGTGGCTGCGCCCCTCCAGCGACCCCGCTCCTGCACGAGAGACTGTGATCTCGGCGCTCACCCACAAGGGCAAGCCGCTTAACCGTGATCCGCATAATTCCAAACCGTGACGCCGCCCTTGATGGAGAGCATGCTCCTCCAGACAGCCGACGCGTCCTGAGCCCTTCGGGCTTCGGAACTGGTCTTCGGTCCTCTCAGTCTTGCGACCGCAAGGTCCGTTCTCGCGCGTTTCTCAAGAGCTGATCTCCAGGTGTTCTCCGCGAGGGCGGTGTTGATTCGGGTCCCGTCGAACCGTCTTCTATTCCGCAGTTTCCACACGACGAACGCGGTCTCACTGACCACCGTCGCTCAGATCCTGGTCGCTATCCTGTTAGGTAGTTCGACCACCGTGGGCCTCGGTGACGTTTTGGGACAAAGCTCGCGCGAACACTACGTGAGAAGTTTGAAAGCAGACCGATTCACCCCCCTCTCGACAACCCCTAGCACAAATGAACGCCATGGAGCAGCAATCAACGCCAGTAGCTCTGAAAATAAGCTCGAATCGCTCGTTCTCTATACATAAAGCAGATGATCTTGACAAGTTTCTCTATCGTGAATTGAAGGGACCCGCCGTAGTGCAGGTGGTGAAGGTGGACGCCTTCTTAGCGTTCGCGAACCTGGAGTTCTGGGGAGAACCACAATGGAACCGAATGTTCGAAACCCTCAAGAACAATACAACTCAGGTGGGCCTGAGGGAATCCTGGCTTGCAACTCGCAATCGCTCGGAAAACAAGCAATACAAACCGTTCTGCGACTGGTTGGAAAGCCTCATCAAATTCATCAGTAACTTCGGACAGCCCTCACCGCGGCCGGTAAGCTTCTTGCCCCTGGGCAGCAAGCTTCTCTCAACTACACCAGGATATGCGGATGGTGATGAGGTGGATGGCACCTCAACCTCGATAAAGCCCGACGCAGTGTGTGTCCTTCAGAAGGAGGCGGACGGGTTTAGCAGTTGGTCCCAAGTCCTCATCCCCATCGAATTAAAAAAGAAACCAGGATCGACGCTGAATGCATCCAGCTCTCATGCCGGGAGTTCTTCGTCAGCCCAACATCTTTCGGCTTCAACGTCCGCTAAGGGGAGCGACGCACCAGCGAAGAAGCCCAAACAGCCCTATATTCCCCACCGTATCCCATCTAACGCCCCACCAAATACCGCTCGGCAGAAGTCATCCTCCCCTACTACTTACACCCCTTCATCGACCGACATCCAGCTCGCCCGCTATGCGATGGAAACACTTGCTGCCGTCGGAGATCGCACCCATGTCTTTGGGCTGGTGGTCAAGTGTCCCCACATCACCCTGTGGTACTTCGATCGGTGTGGTGCTGTTCGTTCCCCAACACTCAACGTCCAGGATGCCCAGGGCCAGGACTTTCTCGCATTTGTCAAGTTCCTATCGGCTCTCGTCTACATGGAGGACGACACTCTCGGCTTCAATCCCTTCTTCGGCCTCTCCACTGGAACCAAGCGGATTGATATGCGTAAAGATTTGAGGAATATCTCTATAAAGACTTCAGAGCTTGGTGAAGCGTCACTTAAGCTTGAACAGCCGCTAGATCGTCGGACCGGCCTGGTGGGACGGGCCACGGTAGTGTACAAGGCAAAGCTGTGGCGCCAGGGTGAGGGGAACGGAGTTTCAGTCGACGCGGTTCTCAAGTCATCGTGGCAGCATGTCCAGCGGACTTCCGAATACGATATCCTCCAAACGCTGCTTAAGGATCCCAAGGCCAGTCAACATGTCGTTGAAGTGTTCTACAAAATGGAGGGCCCTACTGTATCCTCTCAACGAGGCAGGTTTGGCGAGCCAAAGCCCAAAGTTGTTGACGATCGCACGCTTCGATATACGGTCGCCGAATACTTATCGCCGATCACCAAACTCTCTCAACCATTCCATATTCCACATATCGGGTGGAGTGTGCTACAGGGTAAGTGGAGTCTTGTCTGGCCACCTTTGAAAATTCTAACCGGTGCCACACAGCAATCAAGTTCTTGAATCGGGCGGGCTGGTACCATCGTGATATCAGCGTTGGTAATATTGGGTTCAAGCTCGATTCTGATTGCCAAGGCGTGATCGTCAAGCTGCTCGATTTCGATCTCAGCAAGGAGATTGGTTCAAAATCGAAAGGTCCTCACTGGACGGGCACATTGCCATTCATGTCGATCGAGATTTTAGAAAACCCCGAGGTGGTACACAAAGTAGGCTTTGAAGTGGAAGCCCTGATCTGGGTGTTGCTGTGGATCGTTCAAGTGTATGTGGAGGGAAAAGAGGAGTATGGTGATAAGGAACATCCGTTGATTGATTGGTTCTCCAACGGCGGCAAGCCCAAGAACATTGCAGCAATCAAGCACTTCTATTTACGGCAGTTGGACCCTTTCACAAACGACTATTACCAGGAGCTTGAACCGCAAATGAGGAGTCTCAGTGAGAAATGGTACGCAATGCGGGAGGATCTGCTTAAGATGCGCGTAGAAGCAAAGGACAACAAGCTCCTTTCAGACCACATCTACGGGGATGAAGGCTTACAAGAAATCGAAACTTGGATGATTGGGGATCAGCGTTGGGATTTGCCAAAGAAATATTGTACATGCGGAGCTCATTGTGCCTTTGATTGACGAGCCATCTGCTTCTTTGGTCTGTCGTAGCCAACGCCTATCGATGTGTATAACATCTTGTTACCTTGCCCATATATAAGGCTTCCCTGATTTGGTGCATAACGCTTATACAATCACCCTTGCCCTGTCCAGGTTGACTGATATTAAGTAGTCACGCTTCTTTCCCCTTATTCCCTCTTGACTTCACCCTTTTGCCTCTGACGAATGAAAAGGGCAATGCCAGGTATACTCTCAGTTCGTTCGGACAGTGGTATTCACTTCACCCGAAAGACATGTATTTCTTGGTTAAGGAGGATCGTCCAGAACGTTACATATCCTCCAGCTTGAGAGTCTGGAAACCAGCATTAGGAGCAAGGCACAATCAAACTACAGAAAACGTACGATAGCTCGCAAGGGTTGAGAAAAGTGCCGAAGTGGCCGCTCGTTTATAGAAGCCCTTATGAGCGGATACTGTCCGTATAGGTTACTTTAGGCAGGACCAAGAAACAAATCGGTACCTTCTGCGGGAGAGAGGTAAGATGAGTTTAGTTGCATAATACCATAGGTTGGGGGCTGAGCTTACGATAAATTGACCATGCGTTCCGCGGAATCACCGGCAGGACATTTTCAGGGGTTACATCTCACCAAGTAAAGGAATCCCCATCCCGAACTGGGTCTGGACCCTTCGGTAAACCTTGAGCATCAAGTAATTGGAATACTGCGAGTCTGAGCGCAAGTAATGCGGGTTTTAAGGCCGGATTCGGAACGCACGCTTTGTCGTGCACACACCTAAATCTTGATCCACCAACGCCGGAAGTGTAGCGCAAGCCGGCGGAACGTCGAGTTTCAATCTTTTCCCTTGTATCGTTGCGACTGGGCTATGACTGGTAAACGGTGAATGAAGTGCCTGCAAGTCGTTCCAGCCGCGTGATGGAGGTTCACCTACCACTGGATAACGCGCAACTCCTTTGTCTGAGGATCATGTCGCACCACTACGCCCTCGCTCTGGGAGCTTACGGGTACGACATTTCTGATTTTGATCCCAATGTATAGCAGCGGATCAGTGTCTTGGCTCACCACACGGATATAGAAGCATTTTTGTGGACTTGTCAAAGAGAATGAAGGGCGAGGAGCTGCGGCAGCAGGTACTGGAACAGTTAATGGTTGGCTGACAAGGTATTTGAGACATGTTTAGAGTAATTTCAGCTTTTAGTCAACACCTACTCTGCGGCGGGTGGGCTGCTATCGCTGAAGGATCGCTGTGACGGAGCAGGGTAATTTTGTATGATTGCTCGTTGCAGACGCATCCAATCCCTCCGCATCTCGTCGTACAGCCCAATATACCAGCGCAGCTCATCTCCAGCGAAGGCTACAGATACCTCGTCAACGATCCAGCTGTTGTCCCGCAGTTTCCCAGCGATTCTGACAGCCTTCATCACGGATCGGATGAATTCTTCTGCTTCAATTCCATCTTTTCCATAAAAACCTAACTCCTGAATCGTATCTTGAGAGTATGCGCTCATTGCTATGATGATTGGAATGGGTTCAGGTGTGAAGCAATGTGTATGCTTCAGGTCGGACTCGAGGGAGGCCGTTCCAGAGTTCTCGGTTTGTGATACCCACGGTTAGGTGACTGAATGCTGACACATGATTCGTCCCCCGGCCGGCTGCGTTGACGTGCATCGTAGCGGCGCGCACGCGCCATTTCCACGACCCTGGGGCCAAAGAAGGAGATACCCCAATTTAGCGAATCTATGCATGAGAGTTATGTCCATTGAACAGAGACAAACCACTAGTTGTCAGTCTCATTAGCTCTCAGACCTTGTCCGACAACAATAGAACTAACCGTCTGGAAATACCTTCACTTTGCGCGAAACTTCGATAGCTACGACTCACGAGAGCGAGGCTAACTGGCGATGCCATATCGAAAAGCAAACGGGTCAGCGGCAATGACGTCAGAAAAACCAACGTCCGGCGGGGCACAAGGGACTGCTCAGCAAAGTCCGCATTGGAACACAATGTTACGGACTGATTGTACGTCGCTGGAAGTCGCCCAAGGACAAACTCCGCGTGTCATACAGTCTTTCTCCATCACATACTGCGAACCCTAACTCATAACTTGCAACGTGGCCATCCTGACAACCGACGGCGGGTCACCGGCCAAATCATTGAATGATGACGGATGGTGTGGGCTTGTCTCTGTCTCTTGTGACGATACAAACTTATTACATAGGCCTCGCGTCCGGCGGCTCTCGCCGCCGAGACGCTCGTCATTCATCGGAGACGCAGCTACTTCATACAGCTGCGGAGCTTCATGCGCAGCGTGTTTATAGCATGTAAACACTGATGACCACAATCGTTAACGGCAACTCGCTAAGCGCTACTTTGGCCCACACCATGGCATGAACCACCAGGCTCCCGAGAGACCAGCCAGGTTGTTGCAGGTAATGATTGTGTCTGCTTGTATTGAAAGATTCAGGTGGAATGAGGCATTTTCATTGCATTTCGAGTACACAGCCTGTTGCCAGGCCCGGACAAGGAACTGCCGCTGTAACCAGTAAATGCCGATTGAAATCCCGTCGTGGCGTCGCATTAATCGAATACTCCTCTGCGAGTCGTTTCGAGCCTTTTGGTACCATATAGTACCAGCTCAGTGCACTTGAGTTCAACATCCTAAGTTGGGGTTTGCGGGATCAGGATCATGAGGTGCAGCCGCGGCTGTGCGACGCGTGGCGGATTGGACTTCCGGCGTGCAGTAAACGGGCCAGGATCACAAAGTAGTAGGGATAGAGAGAACTTAAATGAGTAAGACTATTCAGGAAAGTCGTTTAGATGATGAGCGGAGCAAGCGGCCTTAGCGGAGAAAACGGACCTAGCGGAGAAAACGGACTGCGCGATTTGATGACGGAGTGCCCGGGAGGACGCGGAATGACGTCAGGGATCCGGAGGATTGCGGGTATGCATGTGCCTGAGACAAAACCCTACTTCAGAGGGTCGGGGAAGGTCGCATGGGTGGCGACAAGGGGGTTGCTCGCCGTTCAGATCCCCACTTTCCGTATTTATAAGGTCTTCATTCCTCATACAGATGGGCCCTGGCTCGAAGGGACAGTCGATATGACCGGGGCTCTTCTCCAAGGTCTACCAGGTGCCGGGGCGAATGCCTCGCGTTCGACGGCTGTCGCCGTCGAGATGCTCGTCCTTCGCCGGAGGCCAGGCTATTCTACAGGGGTACTTATGAGACTCTATGCACAACTTTCGTGAGGTGCAGTGACGGCCGCTCCTCATCGCTATCTAGATGCCACCGAGAGCCCTTCAAATATGCGGCTCGCAAGCCAAGTCCACAACATTTTATTACACGGTGCCCATATCCGGACGCTGTCACTGACCCTTGCGGTAATGATTGTTGACCAGGATATCTCAGCATGCACCGAGGGCGCACGGAAAGGAAGACGGCTGATTGGTTGCTTCGAGACATCACACCAACCGTGGGACGTAGAAGCACGGCATTTTGATTTTATTACTAATAGAGGTTAACAAGCAACCCAATTTCCGGCAGTCCTGGTTAAAATAGTCTTCAATCAATACAAGAGGATACAAGCCGGAGACCTCCTTTGTCTCGCAGCTTATTCGGATAGCATAATGTTCGCTTGGAAGGATCCGGACGTTTCGGTCCCAGTCTCCTCAACGTTGGATGCGCTCGATCGGGTGCTTTCAATGTGCATTTCAGACGGCTTCCTGCCAAGCGTCATGGTGCACGTGAACTGAGGGGATGAAGTATTTGATTAGGAACAAGTGAATGCCGCGAGGTTGGGTTTCGCGCGCTTGACGTGGGTCCTAGGTCTTTCATTCAGGTCCGATGAGCTTGCCAACGGGGTAAGTAGAATCTCGGCGCATCCACCTTATAACATCCCCCCTAGTTATTCGACCTCATCGTTGCCCTGGAACTCAGGAGGTCTCCTATTTTTCAAACACAGCCGTACTCCTAGTGTTCCTTTAGACGCGTGTCTAGAAGGTCCGAGAATCGAGCGCACCGAAGAGAACCCCTGCGGCTCGGACCTATTAGGACCCCTTCTCATCGTTTAAATTTTACCCCCCTCCCCTAGCTGCTCAATCGATGTCGTTCCTTAGCTTGGGAGATTCAAGACAACTCAAACTCCATGTTAGGAGGGACTCGGCCGACCCAAATATTATACTTTTGCGGAGTGATGGACAACTTCTTGAAAGGAAATCCACCCCGGGTTCTTAGACTTGAAAAAAGTACATGCGGACTGTGGGAGAAACGGAAGGACGGATAATTCTTGGTCTAGCTGGATGAACCGTCCAGGAAGTTTAAATTTCCTCCAACTTGAGGGTCTGGAAACAAGTATAAGAAGCAAAATACAGTCAAAGTGCAGAAAACCTACAAGAAATTTCAAGGAGGAAGTAGCCCAGTCTGTAGGGGCCTCCATATAAGCGCAAATAAAAGGATACGTTTCGTCATCGTCATACGGGCCAAGTTGATAGCTTTTGCAGAAGAAATTTCAGATATTTGATTCATATGTAAAATGCCATGGTGGCTAGACTTACAGTATCTTGAGCCATCTTGAGGGATTGCTTGTAAGGAATTTTCGTCGGTCACATTCCAGGAAGTAAAGGAATCGCCGGACATTTGATTCGCACCCTTTGGCTTGCCCTCAGAATTGAGTAGCTGGAGCTGTGCGGCTCTGTAAGCAAGAAATACGGGTTTAAATGCTGTACATGCGAAGTGGACTTGATCATGCACGCGCATAACTTGTGGGCCGGATTCACCCCAACTCCAGCTCATCCCTACGCGACGTCGAATTTCGAGCTTTTCCCCTTGATCTCGATGACCAATCTGGGATCGGTAAACATTGAATGAAGTGTTGGCGAGTCGTTCTAACTGTTCGATGGCGTCCTCTTACCATGTGGATAAGGCGCAACTCCTTGGTTTGACTGTCGTGCCGCACCGTTGTGGCATCACCCCGGGAGGTTACGAGCACAAGATCTCCATTTTTTGTCCCAACGTATAGCACCTTGGCAGAGTCTTGGCGCATCGCACGAATATAGAAGTATTGTTCTGAAGCACTCTTCAAAGGGAAGGAGGAGAGGCGGGGAGCCGCCGCGGCAGGGGTCGGAATAGTCAATGGCCGACTGATAGTCGAGTTAAGTCATGTTATAAGTTTCTCAATCCTTAAACCGCACTTACCTCATGGCCGAAGGGTCGCTTCCACTCCCGCATCGTTGTGATGGAGGAGGATATTTCTGCATGATGGCTCGTTGAAGAAGCAGCCAATCACTCCGTGTTTCGTCGTCGAGCTCAATGTACCAGTGCAATGCATCCCCGGCAAAGGCAGCATATACCTCATCAAGGATCTAGTTGTTGTCACGCATCTTTTCGGCCGCTTTGGCAATCCTACGAACGGATCGGATGAACTCTTCTGCCTCGATTCCATCCGTTCCATAGAAAACTAGCTCGTGAATATCACTTGATTGTGCGCTCATTCTGATGGTGCTGGCCTTGCTTTCACAGTATGAAGGAGGGGAACTGTCCCGACCAGTCAAGTTGGGGGCTGTTTCAAGTCCTGGGACTGTGACACCCACGGTTGGACGACCGAACGCTGACGCACGTTCGCCCTCGGGCCAGGTTCCGGCGGTCCAGGTTCAAAGAATCTTCGTACAATCCTACACCTGCGCTGCTTTGGTTCGTCGCCCATCTGCATAGCGTGATGTTTACTCTGAAGGACGACAAATACTTGGTCAAGTCCATCGACACTAAGCCTACCGGGTTTCGCGGGTTCACCCTACATGGCGATGGCTTTCGGGCAGGCATCATGGTACACGTGAGGTGAGGCACCGAAGGACCAGATTAGGAACTCTTGGATAGTACCTGCTGCGAGGTTGGGTTGACATGCGCGTCTGGAGTGGGTCCTAGTTCATTCGCTCAGGTCCGACGCTAAGACTCACTCTCCCCTGTAAATCCCGCCATTGTTAGGTACGCTAAAGCGAGAATTTAGACTAGTCCTTCCCGCTCATCGTATAGCACAGCGTGCAAAACAACGTTTTCTCACGAGGGAATTTTGCCGGAATCCCAGCAAAAACCCTGCCCCACCTGCCTTATTAGGCAGGTGGAGATGATTTTTTGCTAGGTTTTTTGCTCCAGAAAACGTTGTTTTGCGTCCTGTGTAGGAGGCTTCACGTTCAACAATGCCCTCCCCAATCCTGCTATTCTCAACTGGGACACCGTAACAGCTGAAGACAAGACTGGAAAGGAGTTCCACAATATCGCAGATGTTGAAGAAGGTGGTCGTTCATCACATCCTAGAGACTAGCGGATCCTCTCCCGGTTCAGGGGGCGCCATGGAGCTAGCTCCAAGGGGGATGGGAAAGGCGACCTAGAATAGAGGCTGCGAGCTGTTGGATTGAATATTCCGTGAAAGTGCTGTCATACCACACCTTTGCTCCGGAAGCTTGCATGCACGACATTTCTGTTTTTAATCTAACGTATGCACAAGTGTCAGCATCGTGGCACACCACTGCGGAAGCTGAGAGGGTCGTGGAAGAGTTCAATTTCTACTCTCCACCCTAGTCCTTTGGAGGCAGGAGGGCTGTTATCGTGCGAGGATCGTTGTGACGAAGCAGGGTAATTTTGTGTGATTGCTCGTTGCAGACGCATCCAATCATTGCACATCTCGTCATTGAGCCCAAAATACAGGGCAAGACGTCTCCAGAGAAGGCTATAGACACGTCAACAATTCAGCAGCTGTCGCGCAGTTTCCTGGCGGATTTGGCAGCCTTCATCACACATCGCATGAACTCTTCTGCTTCGATTCCATCGGTAACATAAAACACCAACTCGTGGTACGCACTTTGAGAGTAAGCGCTCATTTTTATGATGATGGAGATGCTTTCAGGGAGTGGAGTAATGTGTCTGCGTCAGGTCGAATCGAGGGAGGGCAGATTTCAGGATTCTGGGTTGTGGTACCCACGGTTGAGTGACGAAATACTGACACAGACTACGACAGTTGATTCGTCCCTGCGGTCCAGGTTCAAATAGTCTTCAATCAATACAAGCCTAGGGGCTGCACTCCTTTGACTCGCCGCAGGATGACGTTTTCCTCAAGGTTTAGGACTTTTTTGGTTTCAGTTCCTCAACGCTATATGCACTGGATCGGATGCATTCAAAGTACGGCCCGGACGGCTTCCTGCCGAGCTTCAATGGTAGTAAAATGAGGCAAGGAAGCCCTTGGTTGCTGTAAGGTTGAGTAGCCTAAGAGTCTCAGTCTGCTTGTCCTCCCGTTCGGGCACTCCCAGCTAAGCAGTCTGAGGTAGAGCCAACAGCTCAGAGGGGGGTCTTCACAAACTCACTTGAAACGCGAGCTCGCTTTCAAAAACAAGGGGGTTCGGCAGGTTGGCTCGGCGATGGTTGTGTGGTATCCGGCATGAACAAACATGATCATACATCAGCTTATAATCCGCCTCCCAATCCGACATCCTCCCAAATCGTTGATAAAGTGCTACTGATTAATCTTTATGGTCTATGTATTGATGTATCCTAGCTGCATAAATAGTTTGGTATCGGATTAGATGCTTAGATAAGAGTATAACGGGGCACTGAAACCGAACACCACCCTTTGCCGAACAGTTGCCGGACCCCTTCCCGTTCTGATAAGTGAACCCCGTTTCAGGTGGGGTTGTGCACCGTTGGTTCTATCTTAGTCTGCCCTCCCGTTCGGGCACGACCAGCGAGGAAGTCTGAGACTCTGAGACTAGTGGTTGCCACGCTTGGAGTGGGTCCTCGTTCTGACGTCGCTCCCCCGGAGGGGGGTCTGAATCTAAAGTAGAGGCTCGGTTCACCCACCAAATAACACTCACCACCGTTGTTCAACCTCACCGTTGTGCTTAGCCGCTGCGAGTCTCCTGTCCTTCAAACACCGCCGGACTTCTGGTGTTCATTCAGACGGGCGCCTATAAGCTCCAAGAACCGAGGGCGCTGAAAAGAATCCCTGCAGCTAGGACCCATTCAAGACCCCCTTCTTATTGTTCAAATTTCCCCCTCCGATCAGACACCGGTCGTATCGATTGCAAGTCACGCGGAACAATTTCGCGCTCGTATAAGGTAGGCGCCTATTCAGCTCCGGTGTTATATACGTATCTGCTTTCATTCTCTTCGGCGGCGGGGGGCAAGTTGCCGGACCTGTGGTGGGGGGTCCCCAATTCTTCGAGATTACGTCATCTTCCAGACTGTTCGGACCCTTCATTGCCGACTCGGCTTGGAGGGGCTCTTTCACAGTCGAAGCACTTCGAGACTGCGCTTCGACTTTTCAAAGTTTGTCGTTGGCACTTTGCGGCAACACCACCTTCTCCCTCCAACATCTTAGCCCATTCGCGGTAGACACTCACTCTCTACTATTCTATTTCACCGTTACTAGGTTCGATAAAGACCGTATTTCAGCCTGCTCTTCCGGCTCATTGGCCTCAGTGTTCGACAATGCCCTCCCCGCTCCTCCTCGTCCAAGCGATTCTCAACTGGAACAAAGTAACACCCGAAGACGAGACTGGAAAGGAGTTCCACAATATCGCAGAAGTTGAAGAAGGCGGCCGTTCATCCCGTCCCAGAGACCAACGGAGTATCTTGTGGTTCAGGAGGCGCCATGGAGCTAGCTCGAGGGCGGATGGGAAAGGCGAAGGTCCCCCATCGAGTCCCGACCGAAAACAAGATTTCGCTAATGAAGAGTCACCGGATGAAGAAGACGAGAATGGCGAAATCTGGGACACAGACGAACCGACACCACGAAGCGAACGGACAGGCGGAGTGTCTAGCCACCCGCTCCGCGATGCCGAGGATAATTCCACATCCTCACCGACACGCGCCCCGACAGGCCAGATCTCCCGAAGACGCACCATTCGCCATCAAGATGAGGAAAATGGAGGGGCACAGAACCCGGAAGCCGCGAAACGAGAAGAGGGATTCTCTCCAATCAAACGTTCGGCCACTGTGGGTAGCAATTCGACCTGGTCATGGCTGCCTCAGCCAAGAGCACCCGGTCCGATCCGCAAGGCTTTGAAGAAGACTAAGGACTTTATATTCCAAACCGACCCCGCTGGTGATAAAGACAGCAATGAGTTCATCCCGAATTATAGGTATGGGTGTTCGACGGGTATGTATGGACTAGCACTAACCAAGAGTCCAATGAAGGTACATGCCTATTCTGTCTGGGGTCCTATCACCTTTCGCTATTTTTTTAGAGATACCCGGTTTCACAGAACACGTCAGTCAACTTCACGACTCCACCCCACCAACCTTTGTCGTGCTAAGCAGCGGACTTCCTATTAACAGTGGTACATTCGAACGGACAACCATCAAGTAGTTGAGGTCCGTGAGAATCCTGCGAGTGAGCTGCATCTCTATTGATTCTCATCTCAACTCACAAGTTCACTTACCATTGTCTCCCTTCCTAAGTCATCATGATTGCGATGGCCTTTTCCATGGCTTGCGGCTTAATAGCCAACCTGGCGCTCATTGCACGATTTCTGGAACGACGAATCAAGCTTAATACATGGTTGACTATGATTGCTTTGGTTATCCATGGTATTGCACCCCTTCCTTTCGTTAGCTGGACTAAGGGAGTTCACTGACCATCGGGTATACTCCGGTAGATATTATCAATATCATCGTCATTACCGTATTCGGTGTTATCCACAGGTTCGATGATGGCTATACTTATGGCGAGGTAGGTTCCGATGAGAGATAGGCCAGAATTCTGCTGACCGAAACTTGCCATTCACGCGTGTGCAGGCCTTTTGGATGTGCGTTTGCTCGACGATTATCTCGGTTATTGTTACCGCGACGCTCGCCTACGATTATATTACGACACCCGATTTTGGAAAGAGCGGTGAGTTGCGCTGCTTGGGTGGTAAGCTGGGCCGTACCAGACTCAGGCAATTGAGCAAATTAGGCAGCGGCTTGACACGAAAACAGCGTTCCTTGGTCATCATGGTTATGATCCTACTTTGCTACATCGCATTGGGAAGTTTGACCTTCGCTGAGCTTATTGGGCTGACCTTCCAAGATGGTCTTTACTACACCGTCGTCTCCATTGAGAGTAAGTTCCCATTGTACATCTCCTGGACAAGCTGGGTTACTCATGCCCAGTACAGCCATCGGCTTTGGTGACATCACACCAAACAGCACCGCAAGTATCGTGTTCTGCATCATTTATAGTACAGTAGGTATCATCAACGTCGGTCTCGTCGTCAACACGACCCGCGAAACCATCATTGAAGCCTTTGAGAACGCCTACCGCAAACGTTCGGCAGAGATCTCCCGACGCAGGCAAAAGCACAAGGTCATACGAGTCCAACAGCGAGAACGTCGAATTGCCATTGAGAGGGAATTGCACGAAGCCGGATTACCGATCTACGTGCGAGTGCCCGCGGACGTCAGCCGGCGCCACATCGGCGGAGGGAGAGGTAACATGACGAACAGCTACAACACCAAACTGGTTCTCAATGAAGCTGGGTTGGAGGAATGGAGGAAGAAACGGGCGGAAGAGAGAGCGAGGCAAGCTCAAGACCCGGAGAATACCGGTGTCGTGCTGCACGATTTGGAGGTGCCCGACCAGAAATTGGATGCCGAAGCGAGGAAAGGTAGAGCTCTGGTGGCTGCGATGGAGTTGAAAACGGAGATCGCCATGAGCGGGGATGATCCGGAGAGGGACGAAGGAGAGACCTACGCTCAGTTCAAGAGGAGGATCCAGAAAGAAGAGAGGAGGGAGTTCCTTAGGAAGGTGGGTGAAGGGAGGAGTGGGATTTCTATTCTCGCCCTATGACTGACGAATAATCCTCGGCGGAGTCTCCAGCTTACTGTCGCGTGGACGTTCTAGATTCTCTTCTGGATCACTGGAGCTGGCATCTTCATGGCCACCGAAAAGGAGTGGTCGTTCGGCAGGTCGCTGTACTTCCGCTGGATGTCCTTCAGTACTATCGGCTACGGCGAAATAGTCCCAAAGAGTCCAGCTGGTCGAGCGGTGTTCGTGGCGTGGGCGTTGATGGGTACGTCAAAGATGTAGTGTCTCATTGCTGTCTGTTAGCTCACTGGAGGTGGGCCACCTAGGCGTCGCTGCGATGACCATTCTTATCGCCGTCATTTCCGAGGCATATAGTTCTCGATACAAGTCTGCTCTTCAGAAGGGCTCCTTTCACAAGGCTATAACGAGCTTTGAAGGCAAAGAAGAAGCCCGGATGAAGAGGTCTAATGATAACGAAAAGAGTCCAAGGAGATCTATCGACCTTGCTCATGAAGAGTCCGAATACGACGCCGAACTGGAGGACGCAAAATGCCCGTCGGATCTGGCCCAGAAGATATTAGACAGCACCCGGCGGCATTTGGACCCCATCCCGCTCAACGTCATCACGCACGCCAAGAGCTTCAACGACCATGTTCGGTATTTCGCGAACCATCCACAGTATCCAAACGAACCCCCACCAAGTAGTTTGATGGAGCTGTTGGACGAAATTGCCGAGTCTGAGAAGATGGATGATTGGATGAAACAGGAACTATTGGGCGACGAGGACGCCAAGAAGGCATTGTTCTTCATGAGTTATGAACGTGAGTTTGAAACCCAGAAACACCGTAGGTGGAGGCTAAAAGTCAACTTTTAATCAGGTGTCTTCCGTAAGCTCATAGAAACTGCAGAGAGAGCTGTAGAAATTATTGCGGTTCAGGACCTCGAGTGGGAGCGGCTTGTGGACATGCTGAAAGAGCGAGAAGGAACACCCATCGACTTCCCCACGTACGAGGCTCCCGAGCCACGCTTGCAGCGGGCAGCAACAATCGCTGGAATGACGCTTCGGCAAAGGGAGAAGAGCAAGAATAATGGCGACAA
The DNA here is from genome assembly GCA_019633595.1 of Tulasnella sp. UAMH 9824. NCBI lineage: Eukaryota > Fungi > Basidiomycota > Agaricomycetes > Cantharellales > Tulasnellaceae > Tulasnella > Tulasnella sp. UAMH 9824. The sequence goes on from WSUI01000093.1 coordinate 15,067, forward strand.
GGCCCAGGATGAGAAACCCGCCAGGCGATCCCTAGGCGCATCCTAACCTCGAAATCACCCGCTTCCAAAGAACGCAATACACTCAAACAAGCCTTCATAACAGATACCACGAAAATGGTCACCGTGTATCGCTATTGGTCCTTTATGTATTGTACCTGCTTTGAAAGGTTTATCTTGATTTCATGAACCCGTTGCACCTTGCACGGGGCCAGACTTTAGGCGGACCAACCAAATACTAATTCCACCAATCTATGGCAGGAGTTAAATAACGTACTTCATTACATATCGTAGACAAGGCACCCGGTAACGGAATCGACCCGCGTTAGTGAAGGAATCACGATTAGCGGTGTTAAGGCACAAACCGTTTGGCTTCCTATTCGATGGTTTTCGCTCCACACTCGGCGTTGATCCGCTCAAGTTAACTATCTACCTATTTGGCTTGACTGACCTAATGACCACTCTACTATTCTCTAATAAATCTACAGCAGAAACGACGTTTCTAACGACCGCTGTTCTACCCGTTTATTAATCTGACGTCATTCCGCGCTGGCTTGAAGCGATGTTTACCAAGGAGCCAAAGTCAATTGCTCATTTCAGTGTCGCCTGGTAAAGCTCACCAATACGAATCGTAGCGACGCGCGCAGGGGCCATTTCCCCGACCCTCTGGCCAAGAAGCGCATATCATACGATTTAATACGTTTCGTTATAAATATATTATACAAAGAGACTATAGCCAATCAGCCCCCTCATCAATTGGACTGACTCTTAGGCACCTTTGGGAAATTATCGCCAAACCCGCAACTGGTTTGATGTCTCGGCGTGTAGCTACAGTTAGTCTACGTGAATAGCCGCGACAGAACCCGTCTCGGAATTCGTGACCAGGCGAAGACCTCGCGTTCGCCGGCTATCGCCGCGGAGACGCTCGTCCTTCGCTGGGGTCGAGAAAGTTGCTATCATACCACAAACACAGCGGCACACGTCCCATTCATTGATTTTACCTTATAAGGTCTCATTCCTGTGATGTCAATCTGTCGGAACAAAGGATTTCTATGTGTGTGTAGTGAGGAGACAGGTGGGGCGAGGGAGTGCGAAGCAGGAACGCGAGTTAGAAAGCGGTTCTGAGAATGATTGCATATGAGAACAAAAATACATAGCAACCACAGAAGCCCGTTTGAAACAAAGTATGTGAGGGATTGGAAACCCCTGCCAGGCTAATCATGGCAGCAGTGGGAAGGAGAGAGCGGAGCAAACGGGCATAACGGTCTCGCGCGAACTTGTTCGGACTTTCTGGCGTTCCCCCCGACAAGTCCACGAACCCGCAGTCCGTGAACCGCGGGAGTCCCCGTTCTCAACCCACCCACCGTCTAGCCAGTACCCTAACTCGCCTGTCCTGAAATAATAACGCTTGTAAACAAACAACAAGGCTCCACTGTAAGCACTCGGTATCTAAAGCTTTACTCCCGGCAATACAACTCGTTCATGTGTGTGTCGACGGCACCACCAGCAATGATTAACAAGCTAGGAGATGGCCCATTTGTTATTATCTATTCCAATGCCATCGCACAACACGACAACCGAGGTCAATAGAATTAGAATATGAAACAACACATATCAAACACGATAATGAGCAGTAAACGGCGTCGATGGCACCACCAGCGATGATCAACAGGCTAGGAAATGGCCAGGAGAAGGGTCACGAAGTTATTTAAGTCTTGGGCCATGGTGTGGCCACCAGGGAACTTCTCTATTGTATTTATTCCCTTCTCTTAATCGTCACCGCCGCTCTCTTGGTTCTTCGCTCTGCGTCACTCCCCTCAGGTCTGGTGATGGTGGCATTGCAGCGTGGGGATGCCCAACAGCAGCCTGGGCCGCGATGTGTTAACGCCACGTGCCGGACATATCGGTATGGTGATGGGCAGCCTTTGCTGAAATTTGGTCTGAACCACTGTGTGGCCTCATTTCATATATCACTCATCGGTCTGTATCAACATACTGGTACCTAGTCCACGGACCGCGAGTTCACGGACTTGTTTCCAGAAGTGCGTACGCTCTCGGGAACGCGGAGGTGATGACGTGAGGGACTCGGGGCGGAACGGGTGCAACGTGCCTGAACATTTTGCGCTGAGAAAACCCTTCCTCTGGCTTTGCTCAATCAGAGGGTCGGGGATATTTCGATTGGGGAGTCGGCTTTCCGATACTATTCGAGAGTTGAGCCGATCTTTCGTTTTCGGGACAGTCCAACCTCGATACTGGTAGGAATTCGGTTGGTCCGAGTATCGAGTTCTGGACACAGCCTGTGGAGAAGATATATACTACTTGTTCCATTTGAATTAATTGGCGTACGTAGATTAGGTTAGGAGGCTTAAAGGGGTGCATTTCTTGCTTTAGAGGGATCGTCCAGGTAGTTGAACATTTTCGAACTTGGTTTGGGAAAAAAGGCATTAGGAGTATGTAGGGCATAATCAAACTGCAGGAAACATACGATAAATCGCAAATCAGAAGAATCCCAGGATAACGACTCGTTTACACAAGCCCTGGCGAGGAGATATTGCATACGAGTTATCTTCGAAAGGGCCTAGAAATAGCTTAACACCTTCTGAAGAAAGTGTAAAAATCAATCAAGCTACACATCACCATAGGGGGTGCGGTGTACGGAAGGGTGACCTTTCGTCTTGAAAAATTATCAGAAGGACTAGAAGAGCAAATCATGGCTCGTATTTTGAGGGTCTGCGTTCATTGTAATGACGATGGAGATGGTTTTAGGGTGTGAAACAATACGTATGCATTAGGTCGGGCAAGTTTCAGGGTTCGGGCTGTGATACCCACGGTTTAGTGACTAATGCTGACACAACATGACGACATTTGTTCGTCGTTCGGCCCGGCGTTATATTTCAGCAGTCCAGCTTGAAATCTCTTCAATCGATACAAGCCCGGGACCCATGTGCTACTTTGAATCGCAGCGTACTCGGGTAGCATAACGTTTGCTTGAGATGATTCGGTTCCAGTTCCTCAACGCTGGATCGGGTACGGTCCAGACGGCCTACCAAGCGTCATGGTACACGCGAAGTGAGGGAATGAAGTATTCAATCAGAAACGAGCGGGTGCTGTGAGGTTGGATTGCCACGCGTGGAGTGAGTCCTAGTTCTTTCGTTGAGGTCCGATGACGTCGCCAAGGGGGAGGCGGTCTAAATTTAAAGTGTACGTAGACCCCTGCTCCCACCTTATAATACCCCCCCCGTCGTTGAACATCATGGTTGTCCTCGACCTCAGCGAGTCTCCTATTCTTCAATCGCCGCCGTACTCCTAGTGATTCTTCAGAGACGCGCTAAGGAAGTCCAAGAATCGAGACCGCCGAAAAGACCCCACGGCTCGGACCTATATACGACCCCCCCTTCTTATCGTTCAAACTTCTCCCCCCAATCAGACGCCGACCGAATTAGCGATCCGACCGTCTCGATTGCAAGTCACGCGGAACGATTTCACGTTCGTATTAGGTACGCGTCTATTCTGCTCCGGTGTTACATATCCATTCTGTTCCGCGGCGTGGGCAAGTTGTGAGGACCTTACGTCCGACGTCTCGGCCCATTCACCGATAGACACTCACTCTCTCCTGTAAATCCCGCTATTTTTAGGTACGCTAAAGGGAGTATTTAGACTAGTCCTTTCTGCTCAGTGCATAGGAGGCCTCAGCGTTCGACAATGCCCTCCCCACTCCTCCTAGTCCAAGCTATTCTCAACCGGAACACCGTAACAGCCGAAGACGAGACTGGAAAGGAGTTCCACACTATCGCAGATCTTGAAGAAGGCGGTCGTCCATCACGTCCAAGAGACCAACGGATCCTCTCCCGGTTCAGGAGGCGACATGGTGCTAGCTCGGTGGCGGATGGGAAAGATGAAGGTCCTTCATCGAGTCCCGACCGAGAACAAGTTTTTGCAGATGAGGATGCATCGGATGATGAAGATGAAGATGGTGAAATTTTGGACACGGACGAACCGACGCCACGAAGCGAAGGGACAGACGGAGTCCCAAGTCCCGCGATCCGCGGCGCTGACTATAATTCCACTTCCTCACCGACCCTGAAGCCGACACGCGCCCCGACAAGCCGAACCCCTCGAAAACGCACCATTCGCCATCACGATGAGGAAGATGGAGGAACCCCAAGCTCTGAAGCCGCGAAACGAGAAGACGGATTTTCTCCAATCAAACGTTCTACTACTGTGGGGAGCAATTCAACCTGGTCGTGGGTCCCTCAGCCAAAAGCACCCGGTCCGATTCGCAAAGTGTTGAAGAAGACAAAGGACTTTATATTCCAAACCGACCCCGCCGGTGATAAAGACAGCAATGAGTTCATCCCAAATTATAGGTACGGGTTTTCGATCGGCATGCATAAACTAGCCCTGATCGAGAGCCTAATGAAGGTACATGCCTATTCTGTCTGGAGTCCTGTCACCTTTCGCCATCCTGTTAGAAATACCCGGTTTCACAGAACATGTGAGTTAACTTCGCACTTCACCTCACCAGCCTTTGCCATCCTAAGCAGACGACTCTCTGTCACAGTGGTACATTCGAACGGAGAACCATCAAGTGGTCGAGGTTCGCGAGAATCCCCCAAGTGAGCACCATCTACATTGGTTCTCATCTCAACCCACAGATTTCCTTACGATTTTCTCCCACCCAAAGTCGTCATGATTGCGATGGGTTTTTCTATGGCTTGCGGATTAATAGCCAACTTGGCGCTGATTGCACGATTCCTGGAACGACGAGTCAAGCTGAACACCTGGTTGGCCATGGCTGTTTTAGTTATTCATGGTATTGCATTTCTTCCTTCCGGTTGCAAGACTAGGGGCATTCACTGACGATGGGGCCGGCTTGGTAGATATCATCAACATCATCGTCGTTACAGTATTTGGTATTATTCACAGGTTTGATGATGGCTTTACTTATGGCGAGGTAGGTTTCCAAGGGAGAGAGGCCAGGATTCCGCTGACCGACCGAATCTGCCTTTTGGGCGTATGCAGGCCTTTTGGATGTGCGTTTGCTCGACGATATTCTCGGTTACGGTTACCGCGACTCTCGCCTACGATCTTATTACGACCCCAGAATTTGCCAAGAGCGGTGAGTTTGGCTACTTGGGGCGCTAAGTTGGGCCGTTCCAGACTAACGCAATCGAGCAAATTAGGCAGTGGCTTGACACGAAAGCAGCGTTCCTTGGTCATCATGGTTATGATCCTACTTTGCTACATCGCATTGGGAAGTTTGGCTTTCGCTGAGCTCATCGGTTTGACCTTCCAAGATGGGCTTTACTACACCGTCGTCTCCATCGAGAGTAAGTTCACATTGAACATCTCCCGGACAAGCAAGGTCACTCATGCGCGCTACAGCCATCGGCTTCGGTGACATCACACCAAACAGCACCGCAAGTATCGTGTTCTGCATCATTTACAGTACCGTCGGTATCATCAACGTCGGTCTCGTCGTCAACACGACCCGCGAAACCATCATCGAAGCGTTCGAGAACGCCTACCGGAAACGTTCGGCAGAGATCGCTCGACGCAGGCACGAACACAAGGTCATGCGGGTCCAACAGCGCGAACGGCGAATCGCCATCGAGAAGGAACTGCACGAAGCTGGTTTACCGCTCTACGTGCGCGAACCGGTGGACGTCAGCAAGCACCACATCGGAGGGGGCAGAGGGTACATGGTGAACAGCCACAACACTAAGCTTGTTCTCAACGAAGCTGGGTTGGAGGACTGGAGGAAGAAACGAGCGGAAGAGCGTGCGAGGAAAGCTCGGGATCCGGAAAACACCGAGGTCGAGCTGCACGATCTGGAAGTGCCGGAACAGAAGTTGGATTCTGAAGCGAGGAAAGGCAGAGCTCTTGTGGCTGCGATGGAGTTGAAAACTGAGATCGCCATGAGTGGAGATGATCCGGAGAAGGACGAAGGGGAGACCTACGCTCACTTCAGGAGGAGGATCCAAAAGGAGGAAGAGAGGGAGTTCATTACAAAGGTACGTGAAAGGAGGATTGAGATTGCTATTTCTCGCCGCATGACTAACCAGTGATCCCTGGTGGAATCTCCAGCTTGTTGTAGCGTGGACGTTCTTCATTCTCTTCTGGCTCACAGGAGCTGGCATCTTCATGGCCACGGAAAAGGAGTGGACGTTCGGCAGGTCGCTGTACTTCTGTTGGATGTCCTTCAGTACTATCGGCTATGGTGAGATAGTCCCTAAGAGTCCAGCTGGTCGAGCGGTGTTCGTTGTGTGGGCGCTGATGGGTACGTATGAGATCTAGCGTCCTATTGCCGTCTGTTAGCTCACCGGAGTTGCGCCAACTAGGTGTCGCTGCGATGACCATTCTTATCGCCGTCCTGTCCGAGGCGTACAGTTCCCGATATAAGTCCGCCCTTCAAAAGGGGTCCTTCCACAAGGCTATGAAGAGCTTTGAGGGCAAAGAAGAAGCCCGAAGGAAGAAGACCAGCGATCACGAAAAAAGTCCAAGGGGATCTATCGACCACGCTCATGATGAAGCCGAACACGACGCCGAATTGGAGCACGCAAAATGTCCGTCGGATCTCGCCCAGAAGATATTGGACAGCACTCGGCGGCATTTAGACCCCATCCCTCTCAACGTTATCACCCACGCCAAGACCTTTCATGACCACGTTCGCTATTTCGCCAACCATCCGCAGTATCCAAACGAACCCCCACCGACGAGTTTGACGGACTTGTTGGACGAAATTGCCCAGTCCGAGAAGATGGATGAGCGGATGAAGCAGGAGTTGTTGGGGGATGAGGAGGCTAGGAAGGCATTGTTCTTCATGAGTTACGAACGTGAGTATGAACTCTGGAAGCAAAGCGAAGTGGAGCTAAAAGTCAACTTGAACCAGGTGCCTTCCGCAAGCTGATCGACACTGCAGAGAGAGCTGTAGAGATTATCGCAGTCAAGGACTTCGAATGGGAGCGGCTCGTGGATATGCTGAAGGATCGAGAAGGAACACCCATGGACACTCCCGAGTACGAGGCTCCGGAGCCACGCATGCAGCGGTTGGGAACAGTCGCTGGAATGACGCTCCGACAGAGGGAGAAGAGCAAGAAGAATGACGAAGAGGCTCAGGATGAGAAGCCCGCAAGGCGATCCTTGGGCGCATCCTAACCTCGAAATCACGAAATTTCCATAAAAAACTCAATACACTCAAACAAGCCATCGTAACATATACCACGAGCATGGTTACCGTGTATCACTATTAACCATTATGTATTGTACTTGCTTTGAAGGGTTTCTCCTAGTGTCGTGAACTCGTTGCACCTTGTGCGAGGCCAAGACTTGCGGCGGACCCAACAACCCAATCAACGGCAGTCTGTGATAGGGGTTAAAAAACGTGCTTCAGTATGCATCGTGTTCGAACACAAGACGCTAAATAACGAAATCGAGTCACGTTAGGGAAGGAATCACGAATAACGGTGGTGCGGCAACGGACCGTCTGAGGGAATGGAGTCTCCGGTTTCTCGCTCGCCCAAGCGGCGGGCGCGTCAGCTGCAAGAAGAATGTTCTTGCTTTTGATTAGAACTTGAAGAGGATAAACCACTGCAAAATATGATTCTACACATGAGCTTGATCGGAAGTTGTGGAGATAACGAAGTAACTCACAGCCACTCCAACCCCACCAAGAAGTGTAAAGGGTCATGTCCGCGGCTAAACCCCACACTCTGGACTGCCTTGGTCCTCGCCACTTGCACGATGAGCTCAAGTTGTTCGGGTCACCTCCTACAGCGGAGAGATACGCATAACTTCGGGTATTATCAGCGGGCGTCTTCAGCGAAAATTCGGTCGATCCCCGACGTACTCGGTCGACCCCCTCGTAATAGCTGGCTGGCCCTGGATCCACGATACGCCCAGAAACTCCAGGTTTGAGTTGCAGTCCTATAGAGAAGAAGGCTCTTTCATGAATCATCTTCGTGCGAGAGTGGTGGTGCTACATACCAGCAGTGTTAGGTTGATCAGTCCCCCCGCTTGGTTTTCGTCATACATCACTCGTAAAGCTTTATTCTCCTTTTGAGTGAGTTCGAAGCAGCCGTATGCCGGTAATTTGCATGACACATAGCCGCAGAGGGATTTCGATGTTGAAGCGACGCGAATACGGCCAGTCCGTAGAACGGGCGCTGGGGGTGCTGGGGGTGCCGGTGCCGGGGGTGGAGGCAAGGGCCGAGCCATTGAGCGTTGGAGATCAGTCTCCGAAGAGCTTTCAGCAATCTCAACGAGAGCAGCTTCATACGTTGGAAGCGCTGTATCTCCGATATTGGCTGAAGCGGAAGACCTGATCGCAGCTCCGTCAATGAGCTGGTTCTTGGTAACTCTTACAAGACTCACGATCCAGCGCCACTTCCTGTGGGGTATTGCCTTAGAATTGCTGCCTTCAGCGATTTCCAGTCCCCTTGAGTCTTGTCGTCCAAGGATTCAAACCAGCGAAGTGCATCGCCTTCAAAGCAGACGGAGACCAAGTCTACTATCCAATCGTTGTCCCTCAGCTTCCCAGCGGCATGGGCCCGGCGTTGGACAGCTTGCACGAAAGCTTCGGCTTCCTGCCCAGAAGACCCGGAGAATGTGAGTTGAACGTGGTCGGCACTAGGATCTTGCTTCTCTAAGGAGAGTGTGTCAACCCGAATCAGTCTTTTGACACGCAGAGGCAATCGGTAGACAACTCGTGAATATACCCATGGAAGACCAAAGACTTAATGTTTGCAAAGCAATGCAAGAAGAATAAAGATGGGGTTTACCGACGTGGTGGTTGAACGAGCTGAGCTTGAGAAGCACTGCCGTTGCCATCCAGCAGGGGCTGAGAGCCTTCATGTTATGCAACGCTTGAAATGATTTGCCCCGCAGTCTCTATGCCTTTCTCAGTAGCGACTTGCTCCTAATACAAAAACTCGCGAGTAGCAGAGTGTAAACTCCAGATGAATGAAAGGGCGCGACTGCAATCGTTCAACAGGTTCATAAATTAATCCGTGTCAGAAATGGTAATAACTTCTGCTTCCTCGGTCCGTCGTCTTTTCCGTCGAGGCTGCACGGGTTCACTATACTCCCCATCCTCGTCACCATCCTCGTCGATCACCAGCCTCGGTTTCGCTGCTGCCTTCCGCCGCGCAGCTAAATCAAACTGCCAACCGCCGTCCTCTTCGCTATCCACCACCGTATGGACGGAACTTGCTTGGAGATTGGCACGCCTCCGGGCTCGAGGCGGTTCTTCGGAAGGCTGTCGAGTCGAGTCTCCATCTTCATCCTCGAAATCTGCGTCGCTGACGATCCGTGGGGGTGAATCTGGTACCAGTACGTCGCCCCTGTCGTTCGCGTCGTCGACTGCATCCTCGTCGGTCTCCGCAATAACCTCTTCATCCGATTCCTTAGCCTTGCCTTTCCCTTTGCCCGTGTTCTTTCTCCCGTTAGTCGTACCCCTCTCCGCGTTCTTCTTCGCAACGAAGTCAGCCAAGGAATTGTTGCGGCGAACAGGAGCAGGATTCGTATTTTCCGCAACCTCGTTGCCCCCCTTGCCAGACGACTTCTTGGGCTTGGCTTTGCTTTGCTTCGGTTGAATGAGCGTATGTATCCGCTCCCCAGTGCCGTTTTGAACCTTGTCTAGAGTCAGTCTGGTGAGTCGGATGGATTGGTGGCCAGGTGCGATATAGGCGGTTATGGTGTACGCTGTAGAGTTGTATGTCTCTTTCATATAACCGGCCACAAGGAGTTGAACAATGAGATTCTCAACGTCCTGAAGCGCCGTCAGCGCTGGATCCGGATCTAGTGCTGAATATCAGAGAAAGAACTCACGTCCCGACTTAATGTGGTGATCTTCCCGCCACAAAGAGTCTGCAAGTCAATCGTTGCCTCGCCTTTGCTCTTGCGGCGCTTGCCTTTTCCTCCTTCGTGAGTATCAAAGGTACCGCTACCGTTTCCTCTGGCAAGTGCCGCGAGCGACGCGATGGTTAATCGTCCCTGACTTTGATGAACCTCATCGAGGATTTTGCAAAGCTTCCAGGCTTCCAACGTGACGTCTTGCTGTACATTAGACTGCGGGGGCCGTGTGCAATTGTCGCAGTGACCACAACGGTCAACGAACGTGGACCCATTATCGTTCCAGGAAGATAACGAGAGCGACGTAGCAGCTGAGAAATATCTTAAGAAATAATGGATAAGCGATTAGACATCCAGACAGAAGCGCGGTTCTCGAACGTACTCTGCGAAAGCGATCTTGCGGCATTTGACCTTGTCGAGTGCGAACCGCAAGATGGCATGGACTGTGCAGTCTTGGTGTTAGCGTGCGGGCCTCTTCGTGTCGTAAAAGCTGGTGCATACGTTTCGACTTGGCCTCCTTTTCTCCGGCCGTGAGCGCTGCTAGACGGCTGGCATCTTGGGCTCGGAAGTAGAGGATACAATCTGCGTCTTTCCCATCTCTTCCAGCACGCCCGGACTCTTGGTAGAAGCCCTCTAGTGATTTCTGCGCGAGGCGGAAAAGTACATCAGCCGCGTTCTGAACATTAAACGGGAGGCCGAGCATCGACACATACCGACATCTAAAGTGAATTGGTTTAGAACGTAGTCCACCGTCCGGATCAAGAGAACTCACCGAGTGGTGTATAACAAAACGCACATCACCTTTGTCGATACCTAGCCCAAAGGCGATTGTGGCGCAAACAACCTTGACTTTTCCTTCTCTCCACTGGACGTGAAGCCGTTCTTTCTCAGCGTCTCCGACCTCTGCGTGATACACTCCAGTTTTGATCTTTCCGTTGCTAATGTTGGCCAAGTCGTGGGCAACTTCCTGAGCCTCTTTTCTCGACAGACAGTATATAATGCCAGTATCGTCCTTGTGATGCTGTAGGATGTATTTTGCGATGACGTCGATAGTATCGGACTTGGCGGAAGGTTTCGGGAGGACTTTGTAGTGCAAGTTCTTGCCTGACCAAAGGCGGGGTATGCTTAAGCAAGCCCATGAATACTTTAGATTGAACGAGGCACGTACGATAGAGCGGAGCTGAGAAGTAACAAGTATCGTGTAGGTTTGCTTCTCTACCATCCACGACTTTTCGCATGTTTAGTGTCTGAAGGAGATCTTGAAGAATCTTTGGGGGGCACGTTGCGGAGAGAGCCATGATGGGAACGTCTGGGAATAGCTGGCGCAGGATTGAGAGCTTCTGATAATCTGGCCTTTTAAGACCGTCAGATTGAGAGCAGTAGGATTGCCAAATGATCTGTCCACCTGTAGTCGTGTCCCATCTGAGAAACACAGTGAGCCTCATCGATTACAATTCGCGCTATTCGCAGATGATTAGGATCAACCTACGGCCAGGGAAGGATAGAGCTTACCAAATCGTCCAGCTGCAGCCATTTTACTCAACGCGGAGTTCAAGGACTTGTTTTTCACAATCTTCTCTGGCTGGTAGAGCATCCGTCAATTATACCGCATAACGTGATATGGTTTTGAACGACCTTGTGCGCACCGTAACATAGCAAAGCTTGATTTCCTTCTGGTTCCCATCTGCCGCTCGTATATAGCTTCCTCTGTTGCCTTCCCCAGTCAACCTAGCAAAGATAGAACGGGATTCCTCCTTCGAGGTGGTACCCGTAAGCATCACTGCTTCGATCCCCGCATCTTGGAGGTGGAGAATTTGGTCCGTGATCAAAGAAATGAGAGGTGATATCACGAGCGTGCATCCGGGCGTCATCAATGCTGGAAGTTGGTATGTCAAACTCTTGCCTCCACCGGTTGGCATGACGCAGACGATGTCTCGGCGGTCCATGTTGGCATTGCAAACACTGAGAACAATGGGAATGTTAGAAGTGGGCGGTTGCGCCACGCGCTCACAACGTGAATAAGACGCACGCTTCTTGACATAGTCGGAACTCCCTAATCCCAAAGACGGCCCTCATCTTTGCCTTCATGCCTGCAGTCCATTCGAATTCGCCGGCATAGTCAATCCGCCCTGCTGATGCAGAATTTGAGGTGGACGGTCCAGGGGTGGCGTTGTCGTGATTCCTTTGAACCGCTGACGCCAAACGAATCAAGTTGAGCTCTTGCTCAACTGCCGCTCTCTCTTTGAGGCATCCCTCTCGCACGGCGTTCAAGCGAGCGATGTCCTCGTCAATCGACGCGATCTCCGCCGAGAGTGCGGAAACGCGGGTCTGCAACTGCTGTCGTCGAAGGTATGTTGGCTCAGCGTGCGCGCCATTAGGCCTTGAGGAAGATGAGGAGGGAACCCAGTTCGAGCGACCGACAATGGGAGCTAGGTCTTCGAGGGAACGGGCAATGGCTTCATCCAGCTACGTGGAGTGTTTCCCAATACAACTGTCAGAATTGTTATTATGGGGAGAGAGAGCATAATTTCGTTACATCGTCAGAGTAATCATCGGGATACATAGGGTATAGTGCCCCCGAAGGGAGTATAAACGGTATGAGAGCGAGAGAGAAACAAGTAGTCAAGAACGGAATTTCCTCAAACCAGAACACGTCAACATAAGCAAACAACTACCTCCACCACACGTTACCTTCATGGCTCGACAGCGCTCCAAGGTTTTGGTGCAATGTAAGCCTGGACTGGGGATCTCGTCATTTGGATAACAACTCCATTTCCAGACAGTTCCTTTGGAATCGGTGCGAGGAAAAAAGCCACGTTGATTGTAGCGATGTAGATCTTGAGTTCCAATATCTGGCCATGAGAACCCGAACATTCAGTACATGTGGTCAGAACAGCCGACAGAAAGAAAGAACTTACAGCAAGAGCTTTTCCGGGGCACGATCTCAGCCCTAGTCCAAACGGCACAGACATGCCCGCTTTGGGGTCAAACACCCTCTTGCCGGTCATCTCGTCCTCCACGATCCACCGTTCAGGCTTGAACTCATCGGCATCATTCTCCCAGAACCCCTTCCCGTGAGAGCCGTGTTTCAACGACGTTTCCGAACGAACCTTGTCGTACGCTCGGATCGACGGTTCGGCGGCTTTGGTGGTCATGGTGGCGGCGGTGGGTGTGATGAAGATGACGTCCGCTCCGACGGGGATATCGTAGCCCAAAATGTTAATTGGCTCGATCGCTAGAGAGATGAAAGGCCCAGAATTAAGAGGCTGTCTGAGAGTGTTAGAAAGGACCTTGAGAGGTGGGCTCACTCTGTCGGCGGCTACCCTCAGCGACTCGGGCGCACCGAAGGACTTCAGCAACAACTGCCTCTAGGTATGGCGTCTTGTCGGTAGAGGTAACATCCGCATAGGTCAGCATTTTGTCCTCAGAAAGGTCTTCGAATGCAGAGCATAGCTCAGCATAAAGGGTTCGTTGAGCATGAGGATTGTCGGTAAGGAATTTCAGGCTGTGTTGAGAGAAGAGAAAAGCACATCAGGAATCCAGAGGGGGGAAGGTAGAGTACTCTGAAGGATACGTACGCCCATTGCAGAGCACCAGTAGTGGTATGATGACCCTTGATTCGTACGTAAGTGGTGTGAGTGGGTACTCTTGGACTACGATGATTCGACTACTTACTGCGCTGTGCAATGAACCCAAAAAAGCATGGATCAGCACCAGTCAAAGCTTTCAGGTTGTTCTGCCAAGACTTACAACAACCACGTTATCATCTCGTCCTTTAGTTCATGTTCAGGCAACGAATCTTCCCCAGGCAAGTTCTCCCTCGACGTTACGAGGTCAATCATGCACTTCGCAGCGTCGACCTCCTGTCCGATCTCCCTCAGCTCTCGGACATTCTTCCGGCTTTCCTCCAGGCACCTGTCCCAAAGTGAACAAACGCCGAGGTGAGCCGCCGCAACTCGAAACGGAAGAAGCGCCCAAATGGACATACGTGGAAATATATTCGTCCACGATCCTTCTCGCCCGCCTAAACCCAGGCGCCCACCCCTTAACGGTCTGGATTACTCGTGAAGCCCATGGGGGGAGGATCGTGTTCTCTGTAATGCAGCTGAACAGATACCTCAACGACGCGAACAGCGGTGTTGGAGAGACCTCGAAGACCGCGCCACCGTATTGGTCGACTTTGACGGTGGGTGCTTGAGAGTGCGCGTCCGCGATCATGCCCAGTGAACGACCGGCGATTACCTCTCCTATGATGTCCTAAAAACAGGAAGAGGTTCGTTCGCTTTGCAATTTCATGGCCGTCGGAACGGTCGGGGGATGGCAACGCACCAACGTGCTCATCGCAAAATCATTTTGACAGGAGAAACAAACTGCATCGTGCTTTTTCATGATATCGATTTTCTTTGCCCAATAGACGACCTAATAAAAGGACCGGCGAGGTCATGATTATGATCGCATTGAAATGGTGTCATCGAAGGGAATAGGCAAGGCTTGGCAACTTACCAAAGCTCGGGCATGAGCAGCGATGGCTGGCGTCATCTCGTTTAGGTGCTTGGAGGACATCAGTGGCGTTGTGACACGCTGATGTTGTTTCCACATCTCATCTGGAAAATGAAGTCACAGCGAAGGTGTCGCGTCGCGGAGAGGTTAATGTTGCGCCAACGAAGCTGTGTTTTTATGTTAGCACGCACTTGTCTTCAGAGCAACGGACCTATGAGTTATCTGCAAGTAAGAATCGAAGTATCGTGCGTAGACGAACGAAAGGAAACTTGCCCATAAGGAATAGTTCCCTGGAATGAGGTGATTTGCCTGTCGCTGACATGAGGCGAGGCATCCAAGTCAGTCACGGTGACGTCGAACCTTCGGCGACGCAAGCATCCTACCTCAGCTCAAGAGCCTTGTTTCGTGTGCGCAAGAATATGTCCTCTATCTCTTGCAAGTCGGCGATAACGATGGATTTGCTGAGCGGTCCGATGAAGAACTACGGTTCGAAACCGTGACCACCAAAAATGAGATGCTTGAAAATTGTACGGGACGTGCACGGACAAACCTGAAAGACTGGTCCAAACTCTTGAATGCTCCTCGGAAAGAACGAACCAGGTTCAAAAACCGAGCCGTACTTGATGGTATCGTTCGCCATGGCCGGAATGTCTCCCAAAAATGATGTCACTGGGTGGCATGGAATACCTGGATGTGGCTTTGGTCGGACCCATCGAACGATGATATAGATTCCTGCTGCAGTTACAAGCGGTACGAGGACGTAGTTTGAGATCATGAGGTCGTTTAGAGGAGAGGTGGATGGTGGTACTGTGCTGGGCACGTTCTTATCCCCCTCATCCTCTTCTCCATCGTCAACTTCCTGAAACTCAAAAGTCTTCATCGTCGTCGACTCCGAGAACCCCGGGCAGATACGCACCGAGTTTTTCAGTCGGCTATCTCCGCCGTAGATGCCGATTCATTAGGGCTGTTCAGCCAGAATGCCCGGGGGCTGCAAAACGCAAATGCACGCAGATCAAGGGTCTCAAAGTGCGCCTAAAGCCCCCTAATAATTCGCGGTGCACTCACCCCATCGGTATCTTCCGGGATGATCCCAATTCAGTTTTTGTCGTATCTGGGCATAGCCAATAATAATAAGCCGGCTGTAATAGCTTTGAAGATTGGCGGCGAGCTCCTCTGAGGCTGGAGCTGAAGTGGCCATGGCAGGAGCTGAGTGATTGGGCTTATGTCAAAAACCAGCAAGACAGCATCACTCACCGATGTTTCCGTGCTGGTTCCGTCTTTCGGGATTATTTCTGGGCATTATTGGAAAGCAAACGCCAAAAAGTGATAGCCGGGTGATAGGGACGTGAGGAGAAAGCCACAAGAACAGCCTGCCAAATCTAATTGTGTCCGGAGTCATGCTTTGAAACGTTGCACCCCCACCCCCCAAGACGGCATCATTTGGGCGCTCCGACCCAACTCAAATAAGCGTGATAAAGTATTTCCGAATCTGGCCGTATGGTCTTGTCAGCCGACTCCCGAGTACCAAGCCTCATAAGATGGTTGTCAATCACGCCCAACCAGCGAAATCATGGCAACATACTTGAGCATCGGCGATCGTCATCAGTATTTCCAAATCTGGCCATAAGGTCTTTCTCTGCTCACAGGGCATCATCTCATCACGTGCCCGGTTCAACCATCCAACTGACAAATAATACGACATGCCCCCGCTCTGTCCGATAACAGTACTTATCAGATTTCCGAATTGGGTCATACAATCTGTTCGAGTGCTGTAATTTGGCTACCCAAAGCCTCAGTGGGCGGTCGAGGTCTCCCAAGACGGGGTGGACGCCTTATCCTTCAAAGGTCCTCCCGCGAAGAACACCAAATATCGGTTCATCTCCTGCTCCAGACCCTCACCATTTTCATATCCCACTTCTTGCCACCTTAATCCCGTTCCCCATCTCATCTTATGGCAGGCTCACGCCCTCATTTTTCCGCCCGTTTCAAATTCATGGACGGGAATCAGATCTGTGGAAGGTGCCGACTCCACATATTGTTTGACAAGAAGGAGATCTCCAAGGACGGGGCTGAACTTTGAAGTAGGTTACCAGTATTCTATGTATCAAATTTTCTAATACGGAACTGACGTGGATCTTTCCGCCAAGCGCGGAAACATGTGCTTGAGCTGCAGTAAGATCGGGAACAGGCTCGCAAATCCGGACAGTCCGAGTGTGTTGATCGCGGTGAGTTTCCTGTCACCTCCTGTTGCGAAATTGAGCTCAATGGCATTTAAGACGACAAAATGGTCGCTATCCAACAGAGTTACGAGAGACTTCGCGAGTCCGTCAGCAAGGATCGCCTCACGCATCCTCAGCTAGTGCCCGCCAACCCCAACCACTTCCTCTCCCAAACCTGCCTCTTCAGACTTCGGGCCCCAGCAGTCCATTCGAATTCGCCTGCATAGTCGATCCGTCCTGCTGAATTTGAGGCGGACGGTCCAGGGGTGGCGTTGTCGTGATTCCTTTAGACCGGCGCCGACGCCGGACGAATCGAGTTGAGCTCTTGCTCAACTGCTGCTCTCTTTTTCAGGCATCCCTCTCGCACGACATTCAAGCGAGCGATGTCCTCGTCAATCGACGCGATCTCCGCTGAGAGCGCGGAAACGCGGGACTGCAGCTGCTGTCGTCGAAGGTATACTGGCCCAGCGTGCGTGCCATTAGGCCTCGAGGAAGATGAGGAGGAGGGGATCCCGTTCGAGCGACCGACAATGGGGGCTAGGTCTTCGAGGGGACGAGCAATGGCTTCATCCAGCTACTTGGAGAGTTTCTGAGTTCAACTATGGGGAGAGAGAGGATAAAACGTTTACATCGTCAGAGTAATCATCGGTGTACATAGGGTATAGTGTCCCCGAAGGGTATAAACGGTATGAGAGTGAGCTAGTCGAGAACGGAATTTCCTCAAACCAGAACGCGTCAACGTAAGCAAACAGCCACCTCCACCACACGCCGACACTCATGGCTCGACAGCGCTCCAAGGCTTTGGTGCAATGTAAGCCTGGAGTGGGGATCTCGTCACTTGGATAACAACTCCCTTTCCAGACAGCTCTTTAGGAATCGGTGCGAGGAAGAAAGCCAAGTTGATTGTGGCGATGTAGATCTTGAGTTCCAATATCTAGCCATGAGAATCCGAACATTCAGTACAGTGGTCAGAACAACAGCTAGACAGAAAGAACCTACGGCAAGAGCTTTTCCGGGGCACGACCTCAGACCTAGTCCAAACGGCACAGACCCACCCGCTTTGGGGTCAAACACCCTCTTGCCGGTCTTCTCGTCCTCTACGATCCACCGCTCAGGCTTGAACTCATCGGCATCATTCTCCCAGAACCCCTTCCCGTGGAAACCGTCTTTTAACGACGTTTCCGACCGAACTTTATCATACGCTCGAATCGACGGTTCAGCGGCTTTGGTGGTCATGGTGGCGGCGGTGGGTGTGATGAAGATGACGTCTGCCCCGACGGGGATATCGTAGCCCAAAATGTTAATTGGCTCGATCGCTAGGAAATCCAAGGCCCAGAAAATAAGAAGCTGCTCGAGAGCGTTGGAAACGACCCTTGGAGATGCACTCACTCTGCCGGCGGGTACCCTCAGCGACTCGGGCGCACCGAAGGACTTCAGCAACAACTGCCTCTAGGTATGGCGTCTTGTCGATAGAGGTAACGTCCGCATAGGTCAGCATTCTGTCTTCAGAAAGGTCTTCGAATGCAGAGCGTAGTTCAGCGTAAAGGGTTCGTTGAGCATTAGGATTGTCGGTAAGGAACTTCACGCTATGATGAGAACAGAGAAAAGGGAATCAGAAACCCAAAGGGAAGAAGATAGAGTATTCTGAAGGGTACGTACGCCCATTGCAGAGCACCAGTCGTAGTATCATGACCCTTTGTATGTAAGTGGTGTGAGTGGGTGCTCTTGGACTACGATGATTCGACTACTTACGCCGCTGTGCAACGAAACCAAAAAAGTATGGATCAGCACCGGTCAAAGCCTGAAGGTTGTTCTACCAAGACTTACAACAGCCACGTGATAATCTCGTCCTTCAGTTCATGTTCGGGCAGCGAATCTTCCCCAGGCAAGTTCTCCCTCGACGTCACGAGGTCAATCATGCACTTCGCAGCATCGACCTCCTGTCCGATCTCTCTTAGCTCTCGAACATTCTTCCGGCTTTCCTCCAGGCACCTGCCCCAAAGTGAACAAACGCCGAGGTAAGCCACTGCAACTCAAAGCGGAAGAAGCGCCCAAATGGACATACGTGGTAATATATTCGTCCACGATCCTTCTTGCACGCCTAAACCCAGGCGCCCACCCCTTAACGGTCTGGATTACTCGTGACGCCCATGGAGGGAACATCGTGTTATCTGTGATGCAGCTGAACAGGTACCTCAAGGACGCGAACAGCGGAGTTGGGGAGACTGCGAAGACCGCGCCACCGTATTGGTCGACTTTGACAGTGGGCGTTTGAGAATGCGCGTGCGCGATCATGCCCAGCGAACGACCGGCGATTACTTCTCCTATGATGTCCTAAAAGTAGGAAGAAGTACGTTCGCTGCGTTATTTCATAGGCGCCAAAGCACTATGGGGTTGGCAACGCACCAAGGTCCCCATTGCAAAATCACTTTGACAGGAGAAACAAACTGCATCGTGCTTCTTCATGATATCGATTTTCTTCGCCCAATAGAGGACCTGATGAAAGAACCGGCGACGACATCATTATGATTGCATCGAAATGGTGTCATCGAACGGCAGAGGTAAATGAAGGCTTGGCAACTTACCAAAGCTCGGGCATTAGCAGCGATGGCGGGCGTCATCTCGTTTAGGTGCTTGGAGGACATTAGTGGCGTGGTGACACGTCGATGTTGTTTCCACATCTCATCTGGAAAATGAAGTCACAGCGAAAGTGTCGCGTCGCGGAAGGTTAACGCCGCGCCAATGAAGCTGTGTCTTTAGCACGCACTTGTCTTCAGAGCAACGGATCTATGGGTTGTCTGCAAGTCAGAATCGAAGTAGCGTACGTATACGAACGAAGGTATACTTACCCATAAGGAATAGTCCCCTGGAACGAGGTAATTTGCATGTCGCTAACGGGAGGCGAGGCACCGAACTCAGTAGCGTCGAACCTTCCGCGACGCAAGCGGCCTACCTCTGCTCAAAAGCCTTGTTTCGCGTGCGCAAGAATATATCCTCTATCTCTTGCAAGTCGGCGATGACGATTGACTTGCTGACGGGTCCGATGAAGAACTGCCGTTCGAAACCGTGACCACCAAAAATGAGATGCTTGAAAATACAGAACCGTGCAGAGACGAACCTGAAAGACTGGCCCGAGCTCTTGAATGCTCCTCGGAAAGAATGAATTGGGTTCAAAAACAGAGCCGTACTTGATAGTATCGTTCGCCATGGCCGGAATGTCTCCCAAAAATGATGTCACCGGGTGGCATGGAATACCTGGATGTGGCTTTGGTCGGACCCATCGAACGATAACATAGATCCCTGCTGCAGTTACAAGCGGTACGAGGACGTAGTTTGAGATCATGAGTCGTTCAGAGGAGAGGTGGGTGGTGGTAGTGGGTTGGTCGGGGGCGGGGTAGTTCACCCGAGAAGGCCGCGACATGGAGATTTAGCTGTGGGGTCCAAGGCGATGACTTCGGCTCAGCGCTAACCCTCTTTGGAACGAAGGCCGGAAGCAAAGGGGCTAAAGCGTCTCACCGCCAGAACCCATAGCAACCGTCCATATTTTCCCGAAATTCCTATTTTTGTGATTGGTCCGTACGTGGCATTCGCGTTCGCCAAGTCGAGACAAACAAACCCACGTTCTTATCCCCCTCATCCTCTTCTCCACCGTCGACTTCCTGAAACTCGAAAGCCTTCATCCTCGCCGACTCCGAGAACTTCGGGCAGATACGCACCGACGTTTTCTAACCGCTGTCTCCGCCGTAGATACCGAGGCCCGATTCATTTTAGTTGCCGAGTGAAAGGACCATCTAGAGTTCATTGCACCTTGCTCTGATAAATATCTGCTGTAATTGTCGCTGCCTTACTGAACATCTGACTTGAACCATGTCGTGGTGAGTAGCTTCGTGAAATCTCCATCCACCCCCGTTAAATTTCAGACCACCAAGCTTCCTCGCCACCTTCCCATTATCAGCATTCCCGTCGAATGTCTCCGATTCAACGATAGATGGAGCTACAACCGTTATTGTTAGAAGAAGCTGACCAAATTACCCGGTCGACTCAAGCTTACCGATGCAGAACATGATCCGTGAGGCAGCAAAACCAACGCCCGGTGTAACGTTGGCTGACCAGCACCAGTCATCGATCACCTCGAAATTGGCGCGTACTCAATGAGCAAATTGCTTCGTTGATGTCACAACCAGAGGTTTGGTCAAACCATATCACGACCCTAGTACTTCAACGGCCACCGGCACGCGGAGCCGTGTGGAAGCCCCCAAACGAACGGTTCCTTTAAGGGCTGGCCGAGAGGGAGCCTTCGTACGTGTCGATGTTGGATTGCATTATGCGTTAGTAGTTTTGAGAGACGGACGCTTGAACTCGGACTCCCGGAAGATGGACGAACCACGCGAGCAAGGGGCCGACGAACCCCAAACACTGGGTTCCATAATCATCTCGCAAACCGTTACGGCCTCCCAACAACGTGATCACATCATACCACGACTGCACCCCGGCCGGAGAGATAACTCAAATATAGATATCATTTCTTCTCGATCACCCTGATACGCTGTGCATACAGGGTCGCTGACAAGCTCGCGGAGAGCACCTCGACATTGCGCTACGACCGGGTTCGCAGGAGCTCCTCATTACGTGAGCCCGAGCTCGAATTCTCCACTGACCTTCCACTTACTTCGGGCAGCCATTTGCAAGGCAGGGTTTCGGAACAGGTATTGTAGAGGATCAACGACACCCGGAAACATCTGCCCCCACCCAACGTATCGAGAAATGATCTTGGGTGCTCAGAATCAATACCCGGGGGGTCTGCGGCAGACCTGAAGGCTTCCGTTCGTCTTTAGGCCTTGGGTCATGGACCCTTCTTCCTTATTCGGAGCTCCTTCCTTTGGCCTCCGCTTCTTGGGACATCGCTCCGGCACCGCGCTTCTCTCCGCTTTCTAGTCGTGGTATTGTCTGGGGAAGCGAGAGCTCGGCTAACCACTGACACAATGCGTTTCAGTCTTACATATAAGGTCATTCGGGACTTTGGAGTGGAACTACACCGAAACTCCTCTGTGGTTCTTATCAAAGCCGACACCCAGCTCTCGGGAACCAAGTCCCGGTGTTCATGAAAAGAGACAAGGGTGGAACTTTTCAACTCTGTAATTGTTCCCCACATGGGAACTTGGCTTGGGATCTATCCCGAAATTTACAATACTGTCGGAACTACCAACTAACTTACCTTCCTAAGGAACACGAACAATTAAAATCCGCCAGTGGACAGCCATTTCGACGTCTTAAAGACGGCACGACTCGCAGTGCTAACAAATCCCATCAGACTTGTTCTCAAGGGCCCAGTTCTTGCACCATCCTCTGCAAATCCCCCAACGGCTTGGCCTTATATTACATATTATTATCCTAGACTTCATCGTGTGAAGCACTAGCGAGCTCTATACAGCGTTGGTGGTATGGTACGTACCAGACCGCTCAGCGCTTTCTACAACGGTCGATCGACATTTGCTTCTGACACGGCATTAGCGGTCACCGGTCGCAATCGCATATCGATGGGGGTGCATCACCGATGACATAGTGAAAAATTCGACAGGATATACTGACCCATATATTCAATTCCTACCTTTCATCACAGAGCAATGATGGTTCGGCTGGCCAAGCCGATCCCCACATCCCAGAATCAGGTTTCACGAACTACGATGGCCTGCTGCTGCAAGACTGGGAATTGGACTAATGAAGTCACTCAGAGTTATTCTTTGAATCAAGTTAGTATTCCGGTGAGCGGGGCTATGGTGTACCGCGTGTGAACCGAGAGCGTCGGGGAGGATGCAGTTCGGAGTGAAGCTATCTCATTGCTACCACGGACAGACGCCGCAACAAGATTGTGCAGCATATCACGCGTATTTGGAGCCCTCGGTTTTCAACGATATAAGCCAAGCCTTTTGACATGCTCTGTCTTCGGTTGTCGCAAGGTTCTGCAGTGGCTCGGAATGCAGAAGACTGCAACATCACTCGCGGATTCCTCGGGGACCGCGCCCGGCGGCCTGCTGATCCTCGCCGCTCCCCCAAAACATCTTGAAAACCGAATTCGCACTGCCGGACTATCCATGTTCCTACTTTGCCCGTCCAGCAGCATCCGGTTATTGCAATAGCCGATATAGCCGAATCCCCGAGGCTCTCCCCACGTCATTGATTCTCGCCCCAAGCATTTCCACTTCGTTATCCCACTTGAACCACGACCTGCTACTCTACGACAGTCTTGACTAATAATCCTTCTCGTGCTCTTGACCGCCATATCAAACCAACGAAACATGTCTTACCCATCTCGGAGCACTTTCGATGAGCTTCCGGTCGAGCTTATTCTCCAAATTGCGCAGTCTATCAAACAAACGAGGCTAAAGAGCTTCGCTCAAGTCTCCAGGAGACTTAGACTCATCGTCGGACCTCGAGTCTATCATTCACAGAAAGCTAACTGCATGGACGACCTCGCACGACTACGAGCCCTAGCCGATCAGCCAGATGTCGCTCAAATGATATTGTGAGTCGTAGTTCCCACAGTCGTCATAACCATCTCAATCTAATTGCAAAATTTGGACCAGGGCCCTAGAGATTGACGCCACTCCACTGCGAAGTTGGTGGCCAAGTACCGGACGACTTCTGGGCACCCTTCTCCCAAAGCTCATCAACCTGAAATCACTTCAACTGCAAACACCCTACTGTATCTCTAATCAACTATCTGTATCTCTCTCTCGACTTCGGAACCTTCATACCCTGCACATCAAACTGGTCGATACCCAACTCGGACCTCATGCACATGCAATCGCCAATCTCCGACATCTCAATCTAGACCTACCATACTCGCCTATTGCAGAACTCTATAGTAATCAAGAATCATTCCCCTTTGGCGATACGATGGCCCTTTTGTCCAATTCTTGCCACACATTGGAAACCCTCACCCTCCGCTCCGCATCGCCGGATTCCACCGCCGGCTTCGCATCCCACCTTGTCCATTCTTCGACCAGGCCTCTGCAAAGTCTTCTCTCATCTGCACCTTCTCTCAAATCCATCAGTCTCCAGCTAGAAGTCAATACCTCAACCCCTCTCACCGTAGCCGCGATCGACGCCATCTCTACGCTCGGTCCCAAACTCACCTCACTCGGTCTGAAATGCAAACCCAGCATGTACCCAGACCATCAGCCGGACACTGGGTATGGAATAGGTTTAGAAGTCGTACAGCGAATATGCGACAAACTGCCTCAGTTGGAGGAACTCGTAATAGAAGACGGCGAAGTTGGCCGCTCAAATATACACAGAGGAGGTGCCGGAGTAGCTGTGAGTCTTTCTCCATCCTATGTTTAGCCATATAGCTTTTGTTTACCATTGAATCTGAGCAGGGAGACCATCTAAAGTCACTACTCCGCCTCAGAAATCTCCGAACGGTCAAATTCGCTCTGCTTTTCGATGACCTACTTTTCTCCCTGGAGCCTCTCAACCCACCGGAGATGCCAGATATCATCTTCCACTCTGTCTTCCACGCTTCCGCGGTAGCGAGGCAAGGTTTCAACCTCTACGTCGACAACAACTTCACCCAATTCCTCCACTCGGTTCTGCTTACACCGTCGATCTCTGAAGGCGGGACTCGTGCCTTCCCCCTTCCACGACTGCAGTCGATTACGGTCAATACTATGCCTTCTCCTCGGCTAGCTGCAATTCTTCGAGGATTCAAAGTCCCAGGAGTAGGACCCTGGAGAAGGGAGGTAGCCTGGAGGACAAATGAAGCTGATCACTTGACGGCGGAATTCGCCTCGTAGATGATCTGCCGGCGCTACAGATTGAATAGGATACCTCGGGACGGAAGTCATAGGCATGTAGATACAGTATGGACCTCTTCTTTTTGGATAACGTGCCAATTACTCTAAGATCTCATTAATAATCAAACCCTTCGATCTTGAACATCTTGCCGTAGTTCAGGTAACCTTGCATCATGTTGAGTAAGCCTTCGGGCAAGCCCATGCTGAGGATCGTGTAGGAAATCTTTGCATGACCGTGAATTCGACCCAATTTGTAGAGATGATGGGCGATGGCGGTTGGGTACTGGGGACCGGAATGGAGTAGTGTCAGAGCTTCGGAAATTTGTGAGAATTCGTCCTGTAAATACGCACCGAGCTCTCTTGGTACCATCGATGTTGATATGCCGTTAATCGAATCGCTGCGTTCAAGCTTCTTTGGAGGTCATTTTCGTCCGCGAACATCTCCAGCAATTTCATCCACGCCTTCGCGCTGAACTTTTGTTCGAGGCACCTCAAGAATGCTTCCTTGGCTTCTTCTTTATGATGCAATCGCAGACCAAGCTCTCCAAGGATTTCCCATTCGGTACCAGTCTTACGATAGGCGACGTGCTGGGTCTTGTAATGGGCGACCTCGGCTCGGAAAATGGTCCATATGCGAAGGTCCTGAGAGATCCCCCGTTAGTCAGTGAGCCTTTCGCTCAAGTCCCAATGGATCGCTAACCTCGTATAAGACCATGAACAGATTATCCAGCCATCTCTCACATAGCCTTTTGTTGCTGAAAGAGAACCCGTCTCCTGGGGGCATTTGCTTCTCGCCGGGTCTCGGTGAGCTGCGTCCTCCGCTTGGGTCTTCAGTCTCCTCGTTGGCAGCTGCTGCGACGGGTTTCTCCAAGGCTTGTCCTGCTTGGCTTCCGACGGTGATCTCCTGAACATTTTCGTCGCCAGCGTCCGATCCTTCGGCGCTTGGGTGCTCGGAGATCGTCTCGGTTCCGTTGATATCGACGCCCTGCTTTCGAAGTTCTTCGTGCTCCTTTTCCCGGTCCGACTCAGTCGACACCTTGATGACTGGGATCGGTGGAATAGTGTTGACGTTCAGGTTCGGGTTCCCGTTGGTCACTGTAACGGATCCCATTGAACCCGCTGCCGAAGTCTGGCCGTCTCGGGGGGATTGGATTCCTCGAGTTGAAGCATCATCATCCGCTGAATGCCGGCGATTACCGTTCGACAATGCAACACCAGAGTCCCTGACGGAGCCATCCTCCATAATGACAGGGCTTTCTTTGGTGGGAGTCTGGCTTGCGGCTGCTGCTTTCTGAGCGCGATATTCTTCCTCCATGACGAAAACCGCTGACCGCGTCTTGAGAAGCTCGTCCCATCCGATCTGGGAGACGAGTCGTGCAAGAAGGGCGTAAGCTCTTGCGAAAGTACCGCGAAGGCCAGGTGCAGGAAGCCGCAGGAGAGCAACATCGGCCTACAGAACGTATTGATATCAGCGTTATTCCCGTCGACAAGACGGAACACGTACATCGCTGTCTTTTGCTCCATCTTCATCGAGGATATTAGAGTCCGCGATGAATTGTTTTATTGGGAGATGGGTCTTCGCTGGAGTCGGCATTCGATGCAAGTCGCGTTCGTTGTATGTGAACATCGGGCAGGAGTTAAGAGTGAGCAAGGCCTGCAGGACGCTCATTAGCCCGGTGTACGTGGAATTTCTGGTAGGATCTTACCGAGTCATACATGCCCAGCTCAGTGTAGACCTCCGTAAGCTTCGCCCAGGTAGCAAACTCGCTCGGAGCGCAGTTTACAGCTTGCCGTGCAAGTTGCAGTGCCCATTCTGTTTTCCCTTTTGAACGGAGGAAATCGCATTGGACGTGGAGGAGTGTATATGCCTGTGGATTTTCTCGAAGCGCTGAAGCAATAATCTGCACTCCCTTAACTTCCTCATCTGTACAAAAGGTCTCAACAGTGGCTGGTCAAGTAGTCAAAGTTGCACTTACTCATTCCAATGTATGCCTGTGCTAGCAGAGACGCCACGTCCGGCTCTTTCGCATGCAACTTTTCGAACAAATTTACCGCTTGGTCATACCGGAAGCTGTCCCCGAAATATTTCATGACACCGGAAGCCAAATGGTTCGAGACGACGCTTGCAACCTGTATTTCAGGGTCCGAACCGAGCTGCCAGCCTACGTCCGACCCATTGAGTTAGCACGTGAATTTATACGAACATACGAAGCATGACCTTTCATGAAAAGCGCTTCAGCAGCTTGGAGGAACCTGATCTCGCCTTCTGCGGTGGTGATTGGGTCTAACTTTCGATAGCCAGCCAAGCGGTAGTTCACATCATCCGCATATAGAATCGCTCGAAGCATGGCCGATAAGTATGTTTCTTGCCACAGTTCGGGAGTGGCTTCGTGGCTTCAAGTTTCGACATGGTCGTTAATCCAGACGTTCATACTGCGGACGAGTGACGTACCGTTCACCCCTGACGTCCACAATATATGCTTGAACGCCACCGGGGATTTTGACATCTACACGCATATCCACCCTAGAGAACGCATTAAAGCAGCTTTTATGTTGGAGGTTCGTCAGTTCGAGCCAGGAGGTCGGAGAGTAGCTTTGCATACCAGTAACACCCGCTGCGAACCTTCCATGTTATGCTTTTGGAAAACCATGCCTGAGAGTCTTCAACCGCATATGTGAGAGAGTTAAGATAGGCGGCTAATGACGCTGAAGACGAGGCATCGACTCCAGAGACATAATGGTATGAACCGAGCTGAGCGAGAAACCGTCTAAGCGTCGTCCACAGCCACATCGCTGGCAGAGTTAACTTCACGTACGTCCTTTTGTCCAGTCTTTCCTGTGCTCTTAATGACATGACAGAGATCGGGGGGACCTAATTCGCGAAATGAAGCTGACAGGCGGAATGGTTAGTTAATGAACCCAGCATGATCGAGGGCTTGACGCGCACCCAAAGTCTCCGTCCGCGATAGAAGAGCCTCCCCAATTTCCACCTGAAATGCGTCATATCAGTCGAATTCTGCTGTATCTGTTCTAGAATCTGCTTGCCTCGAAGAATTCTGGTACGTCCCGGAAGGAGTCCATCTGAGGGCGTAAGGCTTCGAATCTGGACGGATAAAGTTCAACATTTGCCAGCGTTTGCTCCTCCCATATCTCACAGCCACCCGTTCCCCCCGGTTGCGGCCATGAACTCCTTGCCACTTGAGCTTCACATTGCAGTCTTCGAACTACTTTACAAAAAAGATTTACTATCATATGCCCTTGTATGTCGAGCGTGGAAGGAAGTCGCTTGGAACACCGTGCGGTGGCAGACGTGTACAATCCGCTTAACGGGCCTCTTGGAAATCCTCTTTGGTGAGATCGATTTGGGGTCTGTCGAGGTAAACCCTTTAATATTTGTACAAAGCTGTGGTAAGATACTCATGTCCTTAACCGACAGAGCAGTCATTCCAACGGCCCTTCAGTTTCCGACTCGGATCGCTTTCTAAGCGTTGCGGCCAAGGTACGTCAGTTCGCCTGGACAAGACTTTAGCCGATGTCCTGGTTAAGGCGATGTTGGAAATTGGCAGCTCGTCGCCCTAAAATATCCTTTTTCCTGCACTGAATACACTAGACTGTGGTGGAAATCCCTAGGACGACCTTATATACGGTTTTTTCGCCGGCTCTCCAATCAGGACGATCTTCATTTCCGGAGGAGAACGGGGGGAAGCTGCTCAAAATACAAGAATACTATTATCGAGTCTTCTTGCAACCCAGTCACAGGTTCAATCTCTCGCTGCAGACGAGATAGATGTGCCGGGTCTTGGTCTTTCAGAGGTTTGGCAAGCGTCTGAACTCCGCTCCCTAGCTTACAAGGGGGACTTCACCTTCGGAGACTGGACCAACCTTATTCAAAATTCCCCGAATTTGGATTCGGTGACATTCGAAGGATTCACATTTGGCTCAATTACTCCCAGCCCTGTAGCATCCCTGCCTGCTCCATCGCTTCATCGTCTTTCTCTAGCAGGTTCAATTGGCCTGATATCACCATCTCTATCTTGTAATCCACGATCGCGCCTCAATTGATGGAGTTGAACGTCACCCTGGACCATATACCCCCATTTCACGCACTGGAAGATCCAAGTACACCTCAAGCGAAATCTGCATTCCGCCTTCTCGCGGAACGTAGTCATTGTCTCGAATCACTGGCTCTTGCCACCTCGATCACATCGGGGGCTCAGGTTTTAGCTGCGTTTCGCTCTCTCAGGCCGTTGGATATTCAGAATTGGACTCCTGGCTGCCAGCTGGATGACAGCGACATCCGCTCGCTCTGCCATTCTCTTCCAAGACTAAGGAGGTTCTATCTGTAATACAGTATATCTCGTCTCCCGCTTAACGTCGATACAAAAATCACTCCAAAATCGTTCGGATTCTTCGCCAGACATTCCACAGAGCTTACTTATCTTGGACTCCCTGTTAATGCAGCAAAGCCAGAAGACTTCACAGACTCTATTCTTACGGAGTTGGTGCCGTTTCGAAAGAATCTCAAAAACCTAACGCTCACGCGGCTCACTCTTTTCGCTAATCGAACGAAGGACTTTGATTCGTTTTTGCTCGTTCAGTGCCCTGATCTTACTGGACCGGATATTCACCTCGATGTCGCCCCCTCTTGGACTTCTGTTCCTGATTTAATTCGAATCGAGCGGGAGATGAGGAGTACTTACTCTCAGAGGCAAATCAAGTCATAGGTAGCCAGCCGGATGGCTCCAATATACTCTTCTGGTCATGTGCATATTAGGGGTGTGGTGCTTTCAGCACCTGTATATGCGTGTTCCCCTAGCCCTAAAACACTTTCCATCAACTCGCTGGTTGCTGCTGATACCTAATATAAACTTGTTCACAACTGCGACCGTCGACTCTTTATTGCTCGAGCTTCAAGTAAAAACCTTCCAACGTCTTCATAAGAGAGATTTGGAATCATCTGCCCTTGTCTGCCGGCTATAGAGAGCAATTCCTCGAGTGTGTCGAGAAGGGTTGAAGTTGACCAGAAGGGTTCGCCTTCACAGCACCACATCCCAACATCCTACGGTTCAGTGAGATCGATACCCCGCTCGCACATATGGGGCAGCTAGCCCAGAAAGCTGGTCAAAAGCAAGAGGGCCGACAAGACTCTCGCAGAATCCGAATTGGATTTGCACAAACGCCCTGCTTAAAAAAGGAGTCCGTAGCGTACGATCTTTACATCGCCCTCGTTACGCGAAGTAATGTCAAACACCAAGAAAGGGCCTGGCCCCTTCTTAACTCCCCCTCTAAAACTTCATCTAGTCAGCTCTGGTTCGGTTTGTCAACGTAAGAGGGCGGCACTGTCCAGAACTTCAGCCGCCGGTTTGGTACTTCCGATTTGCTCATAACCTCCGCCTGCCTGTTTGTAAAGGCTTATTGCGTCATTGTGATGAACCTGGTCGCGATGGACCTCAGCGAGGCCTGAAAGCACTTTGGCTCTACTGAGTCCGTCGCCGACATCCATCTGAATTTCCAGAGCCTCGGAGTAAAGCGCAGCGGCCCGGCCGTAATCGTTGTGAAGTCGATGCACTGAAGCGAGTCCCGACAAAGCTTCGGCTTTCGCTAGTCTTTGGCCAATGTCCGTACAGATTTGAAGGGAGTCCGAGTAAAACGCTATCGCCTAGGTGTAATCGTTCTGGGTCCGATGCAGCTCAGCAAGGCCCCGCAGAGCATGGGCCGTACCTTGTCTATCCCAAATGTCGGTGGACGCCTTTAGAGCGAGAGGTGTTGCTCCTGCCGACTACCGACTGACCCGCAAAGAATTCTGAATGACTTAGTAGAACCGCACGGACGATGGCCAAGTGGTCTGAGGCGCTCGGTTCCACGCCTGCCATTTGCTATTTCTGTTGAAACGCCCAGCAGCCTCTGGATCGGCCCACCCAAGTCAAGATAAAGAATTTGGTAAAAGACTTGCGTTGCACCGACCAGAAGATCAACCTGCTGGCTCATGGCGGCCTCAAAAGCCCAGATCCAATCACGGCGCCGGAAGTCACCCGCACGCACCTGACCACCATTCCCAGAAATCCTTTCGATCTCCAGGCGCCCTCCTCCTTTGTAAGCAAAAGAAGCCCGTCAGGTCTGACGCCCTGGTTAATCATGCATATGGCCTTTGGGAGGTGTGTTCCTGCCGACTTCCGACTGACCCTCTGAATGACTAAGCAGCGACGTACCCGAGTGGTCTGAGGCGAGGGGTACCCCTTCTCGCCATTTGCCATTCTCGTTAAAACGCCCACGGGCTCTGGATAGGCCCATCCAGGTGAAGATAGCCTCTCTTATGAGGAGACTAAGGTCCTTAGATCTGACGCCCTGGCAATCATCGTCTTTGAGAGGTACAACTGCCAGAGCTCCGGTACTGGCCAAGATGATAGCGCTCTTCCACATGTATCCAACTCTCCATTAGTGCTACCTCTTAG
This sequence comes from Tulasnella sp. UAMH 9824, assembly GCA_019633595.1. Taxonomy (NCBI): domain Eukaryota; kingdom Fungi; phylum Basidiomycota; class Agaricomycetes; order Cantharellales; family Tulasnellaceae; genus Tulasnella; species Tulasnella sp. UAMH 9824. The sequence continues at coordinate 45,883 of WSUI01000093.1, forward strand.
CAACAGATGTGAACTCCCGCCCGACTTTAGCAATGGCATTCGATTGTGCCCAAATTATCGATAAATACAGCCATATGAGATCACATTTGCTACCTATTACAAATTACTCGCAGGATAACGGACCATAACAGATGCGTTGGTTGTAGCCTTCCTGGCAGCGCCCCATGGGAACGCACGCACAGGAAAGTTCAAATGTTCGGCCATATACCAGCACCGCATCCTCTGTGTGCGCAACTTTTCTCACAGCCCATCTGGTGAGAGCAGAATCCAACAAGAAGGAAACCGCCAATTTCATGCTCTGGAAGAAGACAGCCAAGGACGAGTTGAGCCGCGCGGTCCGCTAGAGCCTGGATTTCTCGACCTCGATCAGGGTAGAAGGCCGCTCTCCCCAATGCAGATTCTGACCTGAGGCTCGCCTTTGAGCTGTCTTCAGGTAGGGTTTCCAGAATGGGAGAAGCTCGGGTGGGATTCGAAGGCACCAATGGTCATGTAGGGGCTTCAAACCAAAGTAACATTTGTCTACGTTTGCTCTTACATGAGCTATCCAACTGCTAGGCTCGTTCCCACCGTTTCTTCGTCGTCTACTCAGAAACGGCTGGGACCAACGGTCGCCTCTCACTTAGGACCCTTAATTCAAACCCCGCCTCCATACATTCTCGAGCTGGACTGACACAAGGGGAAATCATTCGTGACTTGGGCAGGAACATGTTTCTAACATATCAAAGTCACGACTCGTGACCATGATGGGTCACTGTCTCTCTCGTAGCCCATGCTTGTCCTTCAAACATGGGTCATGCCTTTGCCATGTTTCAATCGTGTCATAGGAACGGACTGAGCCAAAACATACTCCGCACATGGTGAAGACACGTAGGATGTCAGGTTCCTGCCTAACTCGTGTCTTACAAATGCCTAGGCCATGCCAGACCCATGTTCCGCTTTCTCACATGTATCAGACACGACATGTGTTTTTAGTATATACATTTCGCATGTATCTAACATTTGTCGGCTGTGCCTTCTATCCATACATGTGTGAAGTGTGTGAGGATGACCTACGCGTGTCTGGTAGGTGACCTGGCTGTGCTCAATCAACGATTTCGCCTAGGACACGGCTTAGACATTACTAGTGTACCTAGGATGTCTACATGTCATGATACCGACATGTCATACTCGTGCTGTGGACGTGAAATGACTCCGGACACGAATCAATCACCCACAGGACATGGGTCATGTTCCGCGCGTGTAATGAGCATAACCTGGTTCAGAGCATGAGAGGTTCGGCTTGAATCAACTTGAATCAGCTTGAATCAGCTTGAATCAACTTGAATCAACTTTTTATGCTCACTACATGCACGGAACATGACCCATGTTCTAATGCCATGTTCCATGGATGATTGATACATGTCCAGAGTCATTTCATGTCCACAACACAAGCATGGCATGTTAGCATCATGACCCGTGGCCGTATTTAAAGCACTGGTACTGTTCAAACCATGTCCTGAGCAAAATCGCTGATCGAGCACGGCCAGGTCATGTAACAGGCACGTGCAGGTCATTCATTAGGCATCCTTCATGCCTTGCACATGAACCGAGAGAATAGATAGCCGATACACCTCAGGTACACTTCAAATGTATACTCTAGCGACACATATCATGCTTGATACATGTAAGAAAGCGGGACACCGGTTGGGCATGATCTAGACACTCATACTACACGACTTAGTCATACATGCGAAACTCCACGCGCCTTGGCCATGTGCATAGCATATTTTAGGTCAAGGCAAGCCTATGACATGAACGAGGCAAGCCATCGGCATGACTCGTGTTTGTAAGAGATGCATGAACAGTGAACGAGAGAGTGGCATGTCACGGTCACGGGACGTCACGACTACATGTTGGGAACGTGTTCCAGCCCAGGTCACGAATCATTTCCCCTTGTGTGAGAAAAAAAAACCTCCTCCCGCCAGCACCTCTTAGTGAGCGCGTCCGCCGCACCGTCTCTTCGGCTTGCTTCTTGTATAAAAACAAACCACATCCATCCACGACTAAAATAATGGTATTAGGAAGTACTGTCATATAAGATACATGCATAGCTATTCGTTATCGTTGCCGTCCTCTTCGTCGCCATCATCCTCCCAGACCTCCTGTTCATCCATTTTCAACGCGACATCGTCCGCCTCTTCCAACGGCAGCTCTTCACCCAGGTCATCGAGGTCAGCTTCCAGTTCAACCAGAGCTGCCTCAGCGCCGTCTGGCTAGCTCTGCTCACTCTCACCACTCGTGTCACCGCTGTCCGTTGCACCTCCTGCATCCTCCCCCAAAAGCGAACCGTCTTTCTCGCCGTCCTGAGTACTTCCGGAGAGGATTGAGTTGGTTCCTTGGCTGCACCTACTGCATACCCTACACCGTCCCGCTCTTCAGGTCGCAAAAATTCGTAGGCCGACCTCTCATCCCCATATAAATATCTCCCGTTAATGTGATTACAATACGCTATCTACTTAGCTAGTAATATCGAAGGGTGTTTATACATTTTCTGTGTATTTTTGCGGTGCTGGTAACAATGTCCACCGGATTTGGGCACGGGTTTGTTCCGCTGGGTGAGGGGACACGTTGAAATTTTCCAAGTCCAGCTCCAGAATGTATGGGGGCGGGGTTTGAATTAAGGGTCCTAAGTGAAACGCGACCGTTGGTCCCAGTCGTTCGCAGAGCGAACCGACTCGTCGGGCGGAGCTCGGAGATAAGATGGGTAAGCGAGTCTATCCAACTGCACCACCGCTCACCTCTGACCAGCACCTATAACGATGGACTCTTTGCCGCTCGAGCTTCAAATTTTAGTCTTTGAATATCTTTGTAAAAAAGACTTATTTTCATCTGCCCTTGTATGCCGCGCGTGGAAGGACGCGGCTTGGGACAAGGCCAGATGGAAAACCTTGAGAATCCGCCTCTCGGGTCTCTTGAAAGCTCTCTTCAGTGGGGACGGTTCGGGGAAAATCGATGTAAGACCTGCAGCGCTCAAAGCCTAACCTTTTGCATGTCACTTATGCTTGAGTTAACAGAACGACGATTTTATCCCCCTTGCTTCTGACTTGGACCAATTTCTCGGCGCCGCGGCCAAGACGGCCTCGATTCGCATAGACATAACGCCAACCAATAGCCGTGTCAAGCAACTGTTGAGAATTGCCGAATCGATGCCCGGAAAGGTTCTTTTCCCCATACTGTCCAGCCTGGATTGCGGTGAAACACCCCAAGACGACCTCTTCCACACGTTGTTCGTTGGCTCGCCGATCAGGAGTATCACCTTCTATGGAGGAGGCTACGGACAAAATTGTATAGCCTCGAGAAGATTTTTATCAGCTCTTCTAGTAACTCAACCGCAAGTCCACACTGTCACTGCAAACGAGATGAACCTGCCGGAGGGTTTTGGGAGCCCAGAGTTCTGGCGATTGCCGGAACTCCGCTCATTGGACTACCATGGATGTATGTCATATGCGGAATGGACCAAAATCATACAACAATGCCCGAAGCTAAGCGACGTGGCATTAAAAGAATGGTCAAGTCGGCGCTCAATCCCCCAAAACCCTGCCCCCCTTCCCGCTCCATCGCTTCTTTGCCTAAACCTAGCGGAGGTTTGGTCTTTCAATCTCTCCACCACTATTATGAAATCCATCGAAGCGCCCCATCTGAAAGAGTTGGATATTGAAGTAGCACCCGAATGCCATCATGAAGAAATGGCAAGATCTGCATTCCGCCGCCTGACGGAGCGCAGCCCACACGTCGAGTCACTGACTCTTCGGACTAGGATCAAGTTGGGAGTTGAAATTTTGGCCGCTTTCCGCTCACTCAGGTGTCTACGCGTCATAGATAACAACACTATCTGCGAACTAGATGACAGCCGTGTCGAGTTGCTTTGTCATTCTCTTCCAAACCTGTCGGAGTTCTACCTGGATTACTCTCCCGCCTACAACCCTGGAGATTATGCAAAAACAACACCAAAATCGCTTAGCTCCTTTGCCAGACATTGTAGAGACCTTACCGATCTTGCACTACCAGTTACAGCGACAGATCCGGAGCACTTTGTAGGATCCATTCTTACGGAGTTGGTGGCGTTCCGAGGGAATCTTAGCAGGTTGGAGTTTACAACTCTCATTCTTCTTGCCGATCGAACGGAGGACTTTGTTTCATTTCTGGTTGTCCAATGTCCCCAATCTACCGATCTAGAAATTCGTGACCTCAAAATCGCCGACCAAAATATTTCTTATTATGATTTAAGGGATATGATAAAGGAGATGGAGAATGCTTATTTTCAAGCTCAAGGGGCACTGTAGGTAGCTAGCTAGGTACCTGTGATGCATACACAACTCTCGCTCACTTCTTGCCTGATGATGGGGCTTGATACGGCATTGGGAGCTTTGGATCTTCGGTCCTCCAGCTGACTTCAGTGATGCACCCGTTCGCACGATTTTGCATAAATTAGCCGTAGAAAGGATTAAATGAAATTACATGTGCTACTCTTTGCAAACTGCAGTGGGCCCATGGGCGCATCGGAACCCCAGCCGCCGCTCAATGATCCCCCACGCGGGGCGCTCCCGGTATGCGCGCCTCTTTCACCACCCAACTAGCGAGACCAAAAGGGCGCAAACCGTCATAGCCCGCGCTCTGCAAGGCAACGGCCAGGGCGAGACGAGATACCTTGCCCATTGCCGCTGGTTGCCGCCGGGATTTAAATTTTCATGCTCGATCCGGATAAAATGACGGTCTTCCGAATGTATCCGACTCTCCGTTAGTGGTACCTCTTGGTCGCGGATTCCGGATTTGGGGATCATCCTCGGGCTACCTGTGGCCAGAGATCTCCACAACTCTGGTGAGATCCGAAAGTAAGCGGCTTCAACCAAAGTAATATTTACACACGTTTGCCCCTACCTCAGCCCTAAAATACAATTCACCACCACCGATCACACCTTATCTGCACCTACATCAATGGACTCTCTGCCGCTCGAGCTTAAAATTGCAGTGTTCAAACATCTTCGGAAGGCAGACCTATTATCATCTGCTCTCGTTTGTCGAGCGTGGAGGGATGTAGCTTGGGACGAGGTCCTGTGGCGAACTTTTTCAATCCGCTTCTCGGGCCTATTGGAAGCTCTCATCGGTGAGCATGATCCGTGGAAAATTTCTGTAAGATTTTTAATTGGCAGATCCTGCGCTTTGGTCTGCCACTAATGGTTTGAATGACCAGAATCACGATTTCACCCCTCTCACTTCTGACTCGAATCGGTTTCCTACGGTTGCTGCCAAGGCAGCACGCATTGACCTGGACGTAACAATAGTGGATAGCTTGGCCAAAGTCATGTCAGAACTTGCTAGCTCTGCCCCTGGAAAAGTCCTTTTTCCTGCACTGCACACGCTGGACTGCGGTGAATTCGACGACAAACCGCAAGGCGAATTAGCACACACCGTGTTCACCGGTTCGCCTATAAGGCGTATTTCGATCGACGGCGGACCTTTTGAAGGAGGTACCGTATACTCAAGAAGACTATTGACAAGTCTTCTGGTGGCCCACCCACAAGTCCAGGAGGTCACTGCATTCCAGGACCGCCTACCAGCGACCGTCGGGATTCCAGAGTTTTGGCTGTTGCCAAACCTCCTCTCCTTGACTTACTCTGGCTTTATCTCATATGGAGAATGGGCCAAGGTTATTCAAGAATGCCGGGTACTAAATGAAGTGCGGTTGGCCGGGTATACACGACAACCAATCCCTCTGAACCCTCCTTCCATCTCCACTCGATCGCTCCGCCGGCTAAACCTAAGAGAATCCTCATCCTTTGAACTGAATATCGCCATTTTGGAATCCACCGACGCGCCTCATCTGATGGCATTGGACGTCGGTGTAGCACCGTATTGCGAGGAAGAGGAAGAAGACGCGGAAGAGGAAGCGGAACATCCAAGTGCAAGCAGGGCGAGGTCCGCATTCCGCCTCCTCGCGAAGCGTAGCCAAAAGCTAAAATCACTCGTTATTTCCACCTCGATCAAACTCGGAGCTGAAATTCTAGCAGCCTTCTCGTCGCTCACGAGGCTGCGAATCTCGGATAGCACCCTAGGCTGCCAACTGGATGACAGCGGTGTTGAGTTGCTTTGCCGCTCTCTTCCGAACTTGGGGGAATTCTACCTGTCTTACTGGCCTCATTCCGAGGATGGAGGTCATACAAAAATCACACCCAAATCGTTGGGATACTTCTCTAGACACTGTCAGGACCTTACCTCTCTTGGGCTGCCAGTTACAGCAACAAAACCGGAGGACTTTGTAGGCTCCATTCTTACGGAGTTGGTGGCATTCCGGGAGAAATTTCAGCGGTTAGAGTTTACAACCCTCACTCTTCTTGCCGATAGAACGAAAGACTTTGTATCGTTCTTGATTGTTCAGTGTCCTAGGCTTACTCTTCTAGCCATTCACCGCCTCGGAATCCCCGATCGAGAGGTTTCTGATTTAACTCGAGAGGACATGGAATTCGAGATAGAGGATGCTTATTTCCGAGCTCAGGTAGCACTTTAGGTAGCTAGCTGAATGCCGCTGATGTATATACGACTCTTGTTTACTTCCAGCCTGACGTAAAGGTTTGATACGGTACTGAGAATCTTTGGTGTCCCACAGCTTGGCTTTAGAAATTGCTCGTTTGCACGATTTCTCTCAGACTATCCGCAGAGACAATTAAACGGAATTATATTTGCTACATGTTACGAATTACCCGCGGGCTCGCGGACGGTTGTAGCCTGCTTTGGTTACAGCTTTCTTAACGACGCCCCAGCAAAACCCACGAGAAAGCTCCAACTGGTCGCCCACGCGCCTGCACGGCGTCCTCAGTATGCGTGCCTTGTCCAACCTGGTGAGATTAGAGGCCAAAAATAAAGAGCCGTCATAACCCACCCCCGGCATGGCAGCAGCCAGGGGCAAGACGAGTTGCGTCGTCCGTTGCCGCCACTGATCAGGGCAGAAGGCCGCTCTTCCCAATGTAGCCGAAACTCCGTTAGCGGTACCTCTTGGCAGCTTTTTCTGAGTTCAGGGCTTGTCTTCCGGCATTCGTGAGGCAGGGTTTGCAGAAGGGGAGAGGCTCTGGTGGGATTCGAAGGCACCCGCGGCCGTGTAGGGCCCGGGGGCTTCAAACCAAAGCAACATTTGTATAGGTTTGCTCCTACATCGGCCGTAAAACTGCACCACCGCTCACGTCTTACCAGCACCTATAACGATGAACTCTTTGCCGCTCGAGCTTAAAGTCGCAGTCACCTTGCTCCGTCGAGGTCTCTCTCGATATCATCATTATGTAATTTTGCGCGGTGCCGCGTGAAGGGACCTCGTACCCCGTCGTCGGGTTGTCGGAGCTTATCTAACCCGGCCCCCCAGACAGCTCTAGACCTCGTCCCTGCGTTAAGTTCGATCGACATAAGACGATTTGTTAAGTCTGGCGATCTTAATGCAAAGTTCTCCGCTTTTTATCAAGCCCCTGTAACCTGTCGTCTTTCTCTGTCGGCCTCTCGTACGGCTTTTCAGTGAACATCTAGAAGGTTGTCGAAATCGAGCGACCGTCTTGCCCTCAATGTTCGTAATGGAGCGACGTATGCGAAGTTGATCGGTTGATACCCCCGCTTGGCGCTAGTGTAATGTATGCGTTTCTCATTATCGCTCGTCCGAATGCCGTCACCCTGTTCTCTCCGTCCGCTACGGTAAGCGAAACCTGGGACTGGGACATCAGCTCTTGAATTCACTCCTAAGTGGACGGTCGACTTAATCGCGCAAGAAAGGCCGATTGAATCACAATTCGGGCCTAGTCTACCGCAGGCCATACACATGGAATAACTTACAGCTGGTTGCAAAAAGCTGGTCCAAACAAACCCGCGCGCCATTTTTTCCTCTCGAGAACGAAAATTCGTAACTCCACACTCACAACGTCTAATCGAGAACGGTAAAATGAATTATACAATAGATTTTTAGAAAATAATTCACCCTAAATCTCAATACTTATTTCCCAGTACTCAAGGCATACCGGACGAATTGGCCGGTCAGGAGGCATAGATGCCTGCTATAAAGCGGAGAATGCTCACGCGCACAAATTAGCTGCTGTATATGATATTAAACAGTTCTAAGTTAATTTACAAGTTCAGAGGGCCCCGATTATCCCGCGTTTCGGGTGCACAGCGCGAAATTTTGCGCGGAAAGGGAAATGGCATACTCCAAGATGAAAACCGAATGCCCCGCGCACTATACGGGAATTTTCTTTTGAATTTTAGTTTTATAATGCATCTCACCGTTTCTCGCTACGTGCGGTGTGTCTAGAGCTATGAATTTTTTTTATTCAAGTGGGGGAAAAGTTGGCGCGTGGGTTTGTTTGGACCAGCTTTTTGCAACCAGCTGTATGTTTGACCGGTCACGCAAGCCTTGGCTTCTTCCTAGAGCAAGGTGCTCGACGCACGGCACTTGCGACCCAAGTCTTCGAATATCTCCAAAAGGAAGACTTATTATCATCTGCCCTTGCATGCCGTGCGTGTAGGGACGTAGCTTGGGAGAAGGTCATGTGGCAAACCAGTACGATCCGCCTCTCAGGCCTCTTGGAAGCTCTCGTCGGAGAGAATGATTCGCGGGAGATCTACATAAGACTTGCTTTTTTTAGGCCTCGCGCTTTGGTATATGACTACTGGTCTGAACGGTCAGAACAACGATTTCACTCCTCTCACTTCCGACTCGAATCGGTTTCTTGCCCTTGCTGCCAAGGCGATACGAATTATCCTGGAGATAACGCTGGTCGATAGCTTGGTCAAATTTATTTCAGAAATCGCCGCCTCGGCCCCAGGAAAGGTCCTCTTTCCTGCACTGCACACGCTGGACTTCGGTGAATTCGAGGACGAACCGCAAGGCGACTTCGCGCACACCGTGTTCACCGGTTCGCCTATCAGGCGTATTTCGATTGATGGAGGACCTTTTGAAGAAAGTACCGTATACTCGAGAATACTATTGACAAGTCTTCTCGCGGCCCACCCACAAATCCAGGAGTTCACTGTACTCCAGGACCACGCACCAGCGAGGGTTGCGATTCCAGAGTTTTGGATGTTGCCAAACCTCCACTCCTCAGCTTACTCTGGCTTTATATCATATGGAGAATGGGCCAAGGTTATTCAAGGATGCCGGGCGCTAAATGAAGTGCGCTTGGCGGGAGATACACGACAGCCAGTCCCTCTAAACCCCTCTTCCATCTCCACTCGATCGCTCCGTCGGCTAAACCTAGGAGAGTTCTGGTCCATTGAACTCAATATTGCCATTTTGGAATCCACCGACGCGCCACATCTGATGGCATTGGACATCGACATAGCACCGATTCGCGAGGAAGAGGAAGAGGAAGCGGAACACCCAAGTGCAACCAGGGCGAGGGCTGCATTCCGCCTGCTTGCGAAGCGCAGCCAAAACATGAAGTCACTCGTTCTTTCTACCTCGGTTAAACTCGGAGCTGAAATTCTAGGGGCATTTTCTTCGCTTAGGAGCCTGCGAATCTTTGATGATATCCCCGGCTGCCAACTGGACGACAGCGGTGTCGAGTCGCTTTGCCGCTCTCTTCCGAACTTGAGGGAGTTCCACCTGGTTTACGATCACGGTTCTTATTCCGAGGATGGAGACTATGCAAAAATAACTCCCAAATCGTTCGGATCCTTCTCCAGACGTCGTCAGGACCTTACCTATCTTGGGTTACCAATTACAGCAACAAAGCCGGAGGACTTTGTGGGCTCCATTCTTACGGAGTTGGTGGCATTCCGGGAGAAATTTCAGCGGTTGGAGTTTACAACTCTCATTCTTCTTGCTGATAGAATGAGAGACTTTGTTTCATTCTTGATTTTTCAGTGTCCTAAACTTACTGTTCTCGTCATTGAGCGCCTTGAAATCGCTGACCGGGAGATTTCCGATTCCATTTTAGCGGACATGGAAGACGAGTTAAAAGATGCTTACTTCCGAGCTCAAGCAGCACTGTAGGTAGTTAGCTGGATACCGGCGATCTATATACAACTCTCGCTTCCTTCCTGCCTGATGTAAAGGGTTGATACGGCACTGAGAACCTTTGGATCTTCCGCATCCAGCTTGACTGTAGCAATAACACTCGTTCGCGCTGTTGTGCCTAAATTATCCATAGAGGCGGTCAGACGACATTATATATGTTACTAATTACGAATCATTCCAAGACTAGTCTTGGTTGCAGCCTTCCTGACGGCGGCACACGGGGAGGCTCAAACGGTCGCCCACGGGCCAGCACCGCGTTTTCAGCATGCGCGCCCTTTTCACCACCCAATTAGTGAAAGCAGGAGCTAGCAAGTAGCAAACCGTCATGGTTCACGCTCTGCAAGATAGCGGCCAGGGGCTGAGACGAGCTGCGGTCATTCCGTGGCCGCCGGGATCTCTCAAGCTCAATCAGGGTAGAAGGCCGCTCCTCCCAATGCAGACTCAGAGTCGCAGCTCGCTTTTGAGCTGTCTTGAGGTAGGGTTTCCAGAAGGGAAGAAGCTCTGGTGGGATTTTGAATGCACCAGCGGCTGTGTAGAAACCAAAGTAACATTTGTAGACGTTTGCTCCTACCCTAGAATCAAGTTACCGCCACCACAGTGGTAATACTCGTTTACACGTACAACAATGGACTCTTTACCAGTCGAGCTTCGAAATATCGTTTTCCAACAACTCGGTAAAACAGATCTGTTTTCATCTGCTCTTACCTGCCGGGCATGGAGGGACGTGGCTTGGAATTCGGTCATGTGGCGAACTCTTACGATCCGCGTCTCTGGTCTCTTGGAAATCCTGTTCGGCGAGGATAGTTTCCGAGGAAAAGAGGTAAGGCCTGCATTATTACCCACCTGAGCTCTATTCCATTGCACGTCACTTATGCTTTGAACGGACAGAATGGCGATCTCATCCCCCCAGTTTCTGACCCAAATCGGTTTCTTGGCGTGGCTGCCATAATACACTCACTCAAATTGAACGTATCATTGGGTAATGGCCTAATCAAGGTTCTGCTGGATATCGCTGGTTCAACGCCTGAAAAGGTTCTTTTCCTCCGACTGTCTACGCTGGACTGCGGTGAACACTGGCAAGACGACCTCGTGCAAAGTTTGTTCATCGGCTCGCCGATCCGGAAGATCGTGGTCTCCTGGGACGGAAAGGAAGAAAGTCTCAAACACTCAAGAAGACTATTGTCGAGCCTTCTTAAAACCCAGCCGCAAGTTCGGTATATCGATGCGGGAGCGCGAATCATGATGGGTCTTACGACTCAAGAGCTCTTGAGTTTGCCGGAGCTCTGCACTTTAGATTGCTATTGGAACCTCACATACGAGCGCTGGGCCAACCTCATTCAAAAGTGTCCAAAGCTCGAACGACTGTCATGGCACGGATATGCACGGGGGACAATCCCTACAGACCTTACTTCCATCCCTGCCCCATCACTCCGCTGGCTACATCTCGACCAGTTCGGGTCCTGGGATGTCCCCATCTCAGTCTTGGAATCCACCAACGCGCATCGACTGGAGAATCTGAACCTCCGCCTCCTGCCCGCATCCCAAAACGACGCAACGGAGGATCCAACTACAACCAGGGCGAGACACGCATTCCGCTTGCTCGCAGAGCGTAGCCAACAACTCGAGTCCCTGACTCTCAAGACTTCGATCAAGTTTGGGGCTGAGAGTCTGGCCTTATTTCGCTCGCTCAGGACGATGCGTATCACCGATCATAGTCCTGGTTGCCAATTAGACGACGAGGGTGTTGAGTTGCTCTGCCATTCTCTCCCGAGCCTGGAAACCTTCAATTTCCATTATATAAATGACAATCAGGACGGAGATGCGAAAATGACTCCGAAATCACTCAAAAGCTTGACCAGACATTGTAGGAACCTAACCGATCTCGGACTATCCCTTACAGCAACGGATGCCGAATCCCTTGCAGGGCCCGTTATTACGGAGTTGGTACCATTCGGGAGTGGCCTGAAAAGCCTGAAGCTCGCACCGCTCACGCTTCCCAAAAAGCATGTGGATGACTTTGTGTCTTTTTTACTTTCCCTGTGTCCTTCGCTTGCCGTTTTGGAAATCCAGTTACGCTTCTCTAACACGACGGGCTTCTTCCTGCCCTCACATGCTATTGCAGAGGGTATGCAAAAAGTTTACTTTGAACGTCAGGCAGCGTTACAGTAGATAACTAGTTCTGTGGCAGTGATGTACTCTTATCCTCATGGATTATATTCAAGTTTCCCCTGGTTCTTCTATGGACAATTTCGGTATGACACTGAGAGCTTTCGGATCTTCTCTCCTGTTCGCATGAATATGCTCGCTTCATCCATATGAACAATAATTGTCATTACGTATGTTGCTAAAGTAGTTCTCAAGCTGGTGAAAGGTCAGAGCTGCCTCAGTTGCAGCCATTTTATGTGAAGCTTACGCAGCCTAAGTTGATTCCCCAGGAAAAAAAGCTCATACTCAATCCTGGCTCTCCCACAAGCCAAACGCCGAAGTAGGTAATTATGCGCATTGGCCTGATCTTAACCCTGGTGAGAGTCCGAGTTCAAAGAAGAGAACGGCGTTTCGCCAGAACCAGTGGGCGAGACGCGAGCTGCGGCCGTTCCGTTGCCGCCGGGATTTCTCACCGATCAGGGCATACGGCTCGCTCGTTGGAACCAAATTCAGTGCGCGCTCCGCGGGCGGTACCTCTTGGCAGCGCGGACTCTGAGGCTGGGGCTCACCCCCTTGAGCTACCTGGAGGCAAGGGGGGGGGGAGGGGAAGAAGCGCTGGGTGGGATATTCGAAGGACGGCGGCGTCCTAGGATCTGGCTTCGATTTCGTCCAGGCTGGCTCGACCGCCTGGCGGACTCGTGAACCTTGTAATTTAGGTCTCTCTCCCGATCGGGGCGGATGCACCGATGTACTTATGCGGTTTATTACATTAAATCAGGGGGGACGGGGCGTAAGTCTATAAGCGCAGCTTTTGGCCAGGCGAGAACTTCGCGCCCCCATATGCCTGCGCACGGCTCAAATGAAAAGGACTGTTAATTCAGTCACATAATTTATTGTCTCGCTTATTTACTGATAGGAAAAATGACTCTTAGAAGAGCACTTACTACAATGGAAAGGAAGACGCCAAACTCCGTCTTCTTCTTTTGACTCGGGGCAGACTCCAGGGAAAAAATCCACGATAAAAGCTTACGGAACGAGCGTTGGTAGGATTCTAAAACGTGGTTTCGGAGACATTATATGGGTTGTCGGAGTTCTACTTGTGATGAGAGCGCTTCGAGAGACTGGGATCCCTAGCTCGTCCCTCCTATGGAAGCTGAGATTCTTCGGAGACCTCGCGATTCGGACTCGGCCGCCTGGGCTCGCCTCGCCTCATCCAAGACTTGACAGCATGCAGACCACTCTCTCGCGCGCCGATTACAATCTTCTAGTAACCGGTACACGTTTCGATTAGATATCCATACAACCTACATAGGTCGTACGATTATCCGCCATTTTTCCGGGGGTACTTTCAATGAGTGGTGGGAAGTGACGTCACGCAAGAATGTCGCCCAAATTTGCAAATGCCAACCCCCTCCCCTCCACCTCCCGTCCCGAAGGACGCTTCTTTGCACGCATACATCGCGAGGGACAGATTTCAAAGCTGTGGTTGCCGTTTGAATAGCAATCGCGGAAAGCAACGCGATAAGACGAAAAATATCTCCCGAGATCTTCAATATCCTTTGCTCTGGGGCACAACAAACGACCGAGAAATCTGCTTCAGGTCTAGCTTGCAGGGTCAACGCCAAAGGAACGGCTCCCTTTCGAGACGCCCGCTTAACTGCCAAGGACGGGTATGTGTATAGAGATAAGGAGCGGAATTTCAGATATCAAAAGTAATACAAATCGTTGATGAGCGGCGAGCGGAAGTCGCAGAGAGGGTTGGAGGCGATTTCTCCAAAGAGCAGCAACACAAGGGGTGAAGTGTATGTGTGCGCAGTTCCCCATGCTTTTGATCCGGCCCTCTTCGTTGGAATCATCGGCAAAGAAAATGAAAAAAGCGGCTCTATCCTGAATTTGATTGACGGGGCAATCGGGAAACGGTCCAGAACGTCGCCTGCTGCAACGTTGCACGTCGCCCTTTCCCCACTTCCGTAAATGGTCAGGGGGGAAGGGAACGAGCGCTGGGCCACGCCGCAGCTTTGGGTCGTCCTGCCATGCGAGGAAATGCTCCTCTCGCAAGGTTTTGTGTTGGCGTGATTGAAAAATTTTCCACGAAGAGGAAGGAGGGAAGGAAACGAGCGAACGGTAAGGTGGGTGCGCAGGCTAATATTATTAATCATAATAAAATTTGGTTTTCCCCAGCTCGCTTTGTTGACGCAGTTGATCAAGAGAAATGACGAGTCTTGACGTATCCGTATCTTCTGTAAGCAGGCGCTCACGGAAGGCTAAATTATCATTGACACGCGAACTACTACTAGTACAAGGAACTAGTGCCGGGGAAACGCTGCCGAACACAGACTCTGGTGGACAAGCGAGGGAATGTGTGTCGGCTTGGAGAAAGTTACCGATTCAGGCAACCTCCCAGAAGGAGTCATAGTAAAGAATTGAATACATTCGGCCGATTTTCAATTGAATATGATCTACCGATTGCGAAGCCCAGCTAGCTGCGTGGAATTCGCGGGAAGCGCGTCTATTGGGGGGTTTGCCCTTTTTTTGATGCCTTGCCCTGGCCCTGATGGAAAAGGTTGGGCGTCGGGGGACGTCGGAAGTGCGTTGACGTTGCGCATGAAAAGCGAAGGAAAAGAGAAAAAGCTTGAGCTGTGAGAGCCATCGATAACAACGCTGGTGGGACGTTCGAGATTGTCATTCTAGAGTCGAGAACCGTGGGTGGGATAATCCGAGAGTCCCGTCCGTCCAGAATTGCTAGCCCGCCCAATTGGAACGCCGGACGTGCCGAAATGACCGGATAAAAAAAGCAGGTTAGACGAAATGATTTTTGATCGAGAAACGAACTCGAGGTTGCTAGTTGCCACCGGTAGCCGCGTCGCGCGACGAAGGGACTAAACCCATCGACGAGATATTGCGAAGGAGTCGGGCGTGGTCGGAGAGGGACGCGATGGGGTCTCAAATGGCGGGGGAGGAGGGAGCGCAATACCCCGCCCTTTGAATTGTACCCAGATCTGACACCGTACCTGCCCGATATAGGCGCGGGTTGAAGGGAGGCTTGCGGCCCCCGCGTTGGGGCTCCGCGTCATCACCCCCTTCCTGGCAGAGCTCGACGTCGATCTTGCTACCTAAAGTATACGGGGCAAGCGATTTAGTCGCAAGGGCTGACACACGCACAAGAGTGGTTGTTGTGGGTGTTTTTTGAGTTGGTGAGATGCCAAGGGGGAAAGGAACTGCGCCACAGCCTAACAAGACGTAACGGAAAGTCTGACGAGGAAGGAAGGGAAAATTTGCTTCAAAGGAAGCTTGTTTTCGTTGGTAGCTGTGGTGGACAGTCGACGAGGCTACTTTAGCTTGGGTGTATGTCACCGTGCTTAAGGCGGGGCCTGCTCTTGGTGGGAGAATGCTGTGTAATTTTGGTGCTGAGCGCCGTACGGCAGAAAGAGTTAGCCGGAAAACTTGCACTAGGGTTTCGTCTTGAACTGGAACTGTTTGTCTGACTCCCCTGCCGCGCTGAGAGCAACGCGAGGGACACGGAGAACACACAGCCCAGAGAAGGCAATTATAGATGACCATTCTGTCCTGGAAGTACACATCCAGAGTGCAGGTAAAGAAGGGAGAGGAGGAGGGGGGTGATGTCTCTCGGGGGGATGGGTCGGCTATTTCGGAGCTAAGCGGGGGAGAAGAGCGAAGGGAGTGCGGGCCTCAGATTGAATCGAAACGACTCGCGAAAGGCCGTACGACACCTCTCTTCCCTACAACTGCTCCCCTCACCTCTTTCCACCCGCAACCGCCACCTTTCATCAACCGCCCTCTCCCTTCCCCCCTTCCCCCTCCTTTGCTAACCCGATCTCATCGTCAAGGTACACTCATCAGTGATGGCGTTCTACGTGCAGCATACACAGCAGTCGGCCGCGAAGGCGAAGATCGACGGCTTTCAGCCCTCGGGCCAGCAGCATCAGCCACCTTCGCCGTCCAACACGTTCGACCCATCGTCGCTCTTCTTCGCTGGACCGGTGTTTCCAGATCCCTTTAGGAATCCGCATGCGGGCAGCGGCTCCATGGACTTTACCGAGACCTTGCTCTCCATGATGCCCAACAACGGCGGTGACCAGAACCAGCAGCACAACCAGGCCAACGGGCAGCAGCAGATCCAGCAGCAGCAAGCAGCTCAGAACCTCCAACAACAGCAGCAGCAGCAGCAGAATCAACAGCAGCAGCAGTCTCAAGCTGGCCAGCAGCCCGGGGCTCCACTCAACCTCAATATCCCCCAGAACATATTCGACATGTCCCACTTCGCCTCCCCCCTCTCCGCCTTCCAGCAGCCGCCCTCCCAGCAACAACCAGGACAGCAGCAGCGAAACACGCCCAAGACCGAGTCGGTCGACTCTCCGGCGTCGCTTCACACCGGCCACGGCTTCTTTGATAACTCGGGTACCGGTCAGCCACAGCAGTCGCATAATCCCTTTGCCGCTCCCTCGTCCATCCCGCCTTACCTCAACACCAGCGCAGGGCACCGACCGGAA
Source organism: Tulasnella sp. UAMH 9824 (assembly GCA_019633595.1). Taxonomy (NCBI): domain Eukaryota; kingdom Fungi; phylum Basidiomycota; class Agaricomycetes; order Cantharellales; family Tulasnellaceae; genus Tulasnella; species Tulasnella sp. UAMH 9824. Next base: position 62,566 of record WSUI01000093.1, read on the forward strand.
TCTCCAACGGTGGCCAACAGCATCGGGTCGCCTAGCGAATCTGGCACCGCTGCAGGGGGTGGTCCGACCTCGCCCTTCCCGACTCACGCCTCCCATGCCCGGATGCACGGCCATCGTTCGCCCTCGATCGGCCCTACCTCCCACTCGCGTTCGCGATCGAGAGGTGCGACTTCGCGTCCACCGGCCTCCTCGCGAAACGGGATGGTCAAGACCGGTGGGCCAAAGCGGCAATCGATTTCGTCCACCCCCGAAGAGCCTTCGACGGCTCTCCCGCCACCGCCCCCCAACGCCCGACCGCAGGCGATCCTCATCCCATCCCATCCGAGCCACCCGGCCCAACAGCAGCAGCAACAGCAACCGCAACACCACCACGCGCACCATCTCAGCCACGAATTCACACCGCACCCGCTCAACTCGATCGGCCCCCATCCGATATCGCCTCTGGGCATCCACTCCACTCAGACCGCACCCTCGGCGTGGTTCGTGCCCTCGAACGGGCAAGGTGCTAACGCGCAGGGCGCCGTGGAGCCTGGGTCGTTTGGAATTCAGCATCAGGATGGCATCCAGCAGAGCTTTGGGCAGGCGTTCCAGCCTCGCTCCCTGTCGCTGGGCCCCAACCCCAAGCCGGGAACGTCGGCCAGCGCGAGCGTGCTCGCTGGATCCTTGGGAACCGTTCCCGTAGGAGCGGTCGGACAAGGCAAGAGTCAGCAAGAAATGGCTATGGACGCCGCGGCTAAGCAGTACGTCACTTCCGGTCAAAAGTCCGCTTATCCTCGATGTCTGTCAGCTCGCTTAACTGATTAAAAACTTTTTTTTTCTTTCATCACGTTAGGGCTGCGATTCTGAACGAGAAGCGACGTCGTCGTCGAGAATCACACAACGCCGTGGAACGTCGAAGGCGTGACAACATTAACGAGAAGATCTCCGAGCTGAGCACGCTGCTCCCTGAGTCGATGTTGGACCCGACGGGCACGAATGCCGCCGGAGGCCCGACTACCGCTGAGGGACTGTTGCCCTCTGGTAACGCTGCACTGGCCGAGGACGGCGAGAAGGAAACACCCGCCATGAAGGCTAACAAGGGTATCATTCTACGGAAGAGTGTCGAGTACATCAGGTGGGAAGCAAGCGAGAAATTGGGTGCTAAATTGTGCGCTAAATGAAACTTGCCTACCCTCCTTACAGGTACCTCCAGCAACTCGTCAGAGTCCAGGCCAACCGGAACCGCGAACTCGAATCTGAACTCGCTCAGTATCGGGGCCAATCGACCAGCATGGACACTTCGACCTCCGGCGGCCCGGGCCTCGATTCAGCCCTCTCCGGACGCAGCGACCCCTTCAACAGCATGCTGGAGAACCTCACGCACATCGACGAGGACCCGATGTCCATGCCCGGCCTCGCGTACTCTCCCGAAGACACGACGCCGTTCGGTTCCCGTTTGTCCAAGCTGCCCGAGGATTCGAGCGTGAAGGACGGATCTCCGAGGAGCGGAGGGGGTGCTTCGGAAGAGGAGGAGGAGCGTGGAAGGGGCGTCCAGCGAGGTCGCCGAGGGTATAATGGGAACGCGAGCGTGAGCGTGGGTCATGGGAAGGGCACGCTCGGCGTACGAGATGATAGCGCCGAATTGGAGAGCGCCGTGAGCGATGGGGAGAGTCGGGAGAGGATGATGGATTGAGTGGAGATGACGAGAGTTGTCTCGTCTTCCGCATTCGTCTACGCCTTGCTTCCTTTCCTTAGTCCTTCCGCGACGGCTCTCCGTCCCCCTTCTTCTTCCTCATGATCCAACCCGACCCTACTCCCGCTATGTCACGCCCATCTCCACGCCTTCTCTTCATTCCTCGGACACCCTCATGCCTTCTTCCTTGCTGTATGCGGTCCCTAAACACGGTCTCTGTCTTCTCCACGTCCTGCAACCAAAGGACGACTTTCACGGTCGTTCCCTTCTGCTTTCTCCTCCAACGTCTCTCTCTTTTGGTATCTGTACGAACGCGTCCTCTCATCCTGTAATGGTCTCAGTCTCCGTCTCCGTCTCTTCCTCTTCTCTTTTTCTCTTCCGTCTCAGTCAACATTGTGTGATATTATTAGCCTTACCTCTCCGGTGTCTTTTTGGTTTCCCGAGTACCCAGAATGATTTCCAGTATTAGCTTCCGTCGTCTCGTTTGTAGTAGTGATTGCATTATGAAATGAAAAAAAAGTTCAAGGTCGATACCCCCTTAGCTTTGAAATTGGTTCGAGGTTGGGGACTTCACAGGAATCTAGAATCATCATTCCTCATTCTTCCGCTAGTGATTGTGAACATCTCGAGTTGGTGATCCGCGCGCAAAGCGGTCATCGATGGTGCCGACGAGTGGATCCGAGTCGTTGAAATAAGATTTGGGGGGACGGTTGGAGTCGAGAGTCTAGGCCGCGGATGACAACGTTGTAACCGACGGAAAGCTTTGGCCCCCATTGCAGTTGTTTGCGTCATTCGTAAAAAGACAGAAGAGTCAAGCAGAGAACCACAACCCGCTTTGGGCACTGAAAGCTTCGAACGGCTCCTCCATCCAAAATGGACGAGGTGTGATGATGACGCGCACGTGTTCTCGGACAGGGGTTGTTGTTTACCCAGTATGGTACTGCCCAAGTTCCGCCCGCTGATCTTGCTCAACATCGCGAGGTGAGCGCCCTAAAAACGTAAAAGTCTGTGGGACAGGCGAAGTAAACAAAGTTACGACATGGTGTTTTTGAAGGTAGGCTTTTGAGTGCGTTGGGGTAGGACAGGGCTCATGCCAGGGAGGAAGGAGGGGGAGGGGGAGTCGAGAGAGGGAAAGATGAGCGACGACCGCTCTTGCCCCTCATACATAAATCTGCGAGTGAGAGGGTCGATTGCGCAATCGGTCAGACTTGAATGTACCACCTGCGCCGTTTTTCGTCCAATAAAGAGACGAGTCCTTATCAAGCCCCGGGTAGGAGAGAGAGGGGGGTGAAACGGGCATGGAAACGACGTCGTTTTGTGGCGGTCAATCAATTATTCGTTTGAATTTTTTTTGCGGGGTATCGAGCCAAGGGAGCTAGTCAGCTGCAGCGTCCACGGTCGTCTGACCGCGCTCGTATGACCTTCGGGAGGGGGTACCTCAGGAGATAACGGTCCGAACATGGCGCTCGCCTCCCTTAAAACACCCGTCGCAACGGGAAGAGGATTTTTGAGTTGGCCGTCGGTCTCGGTACGGAACGACTGGGCCGGGTTCGTGAACGATTGGTTCGGTCATGCAGCTCAGTTGGGGAAATGGGTATTCTTTTTCTGTAGATCTTAAAAGGGGCAAGACGAATGCGAGGCTCGGATTGCGTATTGGTTGGATGACGGGCGGCGTGTGTGGCCAACTCCTAGATCCAACGAGCCAGTCGAAGTTGGGGCTGAGGTCACATGAGTTGATGGGGGTAACAGCCTCAGGGTCTGTCTGGTCACCTTGGCCCGCATAGTGCGGAGACTGTCACCGATTGATCCTCGACTTGATTGGATGATGATTTTTTAAAGGTCGGTTGCTCACGGGATTCGATTCGGGCTCGGGTCCAATTTGCATGTGAGCGTTCGTGAATCGTGACGGTCACCCCACGCTCAAGAAGGAGACAGCGTCCCGCACGGTGAAGGAACAAAGATTTTGACCCTCACCTTCCAGCGGATTTTCCGGAACGCCCCGCCTCAGATGGTTCGGGCTTTAAGTACTCGATAGGGTCCGTCACAATAAAAGCGGATGACTACGGGAGTCTTCTGGTGAACGTTCATCATTGGGACAGATCATATATATACATAGACTAGCATGTCCTTGTTTGTCGATGAATATTACCCTTGTAATATATTGCCAATTGTATTTTGTGTCGGTATAATCACATTTTTCTGATCCTCGGGGTTCCAGCCAGCGGAACTCGGTTGAGGAACTTGGACTAGTGGGACCCACAGGGAAGTGCAGAAGACACAAAGAGGCTTAAACGGATCAATGAGAATCAGTGAGTGAAAGAGGCTGTCTATCCTCGATGATATGGCGACAGAGCTTCTGCTCAACTCTACATCCGAGCTAGGAGAGGAACACTTGGGCAATACTAGCTCCGTGGAAACCATTAATCGAGACACATGTTAGAAGGAACCTCTTATGCCTTTTCTTATCAGTCATATATGTATTTGTATTCTCATGCTTCGACTCGGAGATATAGTATCAGTCGATTACTCATCAAATAAATGCGGAATTTAGTTCCAATACAAAAGGATAACATATTGTATGTAGTGAGATACAACCTGTACACGATATAGGAGCTGGGTAACATGATGGAGAAGCTCGGCGGGAGGGACGTCACGCGAAAGGCACCTACGCCCCCAGTTAAAGAATTTTCTTCAATCGACGAGCTTCGGCGAAATATGTGTAACAACGCGCAACCCATTCCGCCAGGCCAAGCTCACCGAACACTGTGGATGCTTCTCGAAGCAGGCGCTCGGCGTCCCCGAAGTGCGCTTGGTCAAGGTGCAGAAAGCTCAGTTGGAACGAGACGAGGGCGAAAAAGTACATGTTTCCAATTTGACGATATATTCGCCGCGCTTCTGAGAGTGACTTTCCGGCCTTCGGATATTTGTGCTGAAGACCGCAGACCTGTCCCAACACCTGGAGCGATTGGGCAACCCCGAACTGATTCCCGAGTTTGAAGTACATGTCATGGGACTGGATGAGCGACTCCTCCGCTTTGGACAACTCGTTCTGCATGTAGTACACGTCACCTAAACCCTTGATCGCTGTGGCCAAGCCGAGTTGATTCCCGATTCTGGAGTATAGGTCCCAAGACTGGACGTACGACTCCTCCGCTTTGTAAAAATCCTACAGCATTCTATACACTTCTCCCAAAGCCAACGCTGCTCGGGCAAAGCCGTGCTGATTCCCTATTTACGAGTATAGGTCACGTGACTGGATGATCGACTCCTCCGCTTTGGAATACTCGTTCTGCATGCGGTACACTTCTCCCAAAGCCTGGACCGACTGAGCAGAGCCGTGCTGATTCCCGATTTTGGCGTAAACATCATGGGACTGGGTGTACGACTCCTCCGCTTTGAAAAGCTCGTTCCACATGCGGTACAGGTCTCCCAAAGCCTTGGCCAAATTAGCACAGTCGACCTGATACCCCATTTTGGAATACGCGTCGCGGGCCTGGATATATGACTCCTCTACCCACTGTGAAGTCCCCGGCTGGTAAAATATTCCATCATGACGGACAGATATCTAACAGTTATACTTGGATTTTATTGC